>JAJPUD010009209.1:51518-78001 GCA_023553655.1 Myrmecobius fasciatus | reverse complement strand
TACTAACCATTTTAAGGAAAAGCCCATTTATTCCTATACTCTCTAGTGTTTTTAATAGGAATTGGTGTTGGATTTTATCAAAGGCTTTTTCTGCATCTATGGAGATAATCATATGGTTTTTATTAATTTGGTTATTAATATAATTGATTATGCTAATAGTTTTCCTAATATTGAACCAGCCCTGCATTCCTGGTATAAATCCTACTTGGTCATGATGTATTATCCTGGGGATGACTTTCTGTAATCTTGTTGCTAAAATCTTATTTAAAATTTTTGTATCAATATTCATTAGGGAAATGGGTCTATAGTTTTCTTTCTCAGTTTTCTCCCTACCTGGTTTAGCTATCAGCACCATATCTGTGTCATAGAAGGAATTTGGTAGTACACCTTCTTTCCCTATTTTTTCGAATAGTTTATATAGTATTGGGATTAATTGTTCTTTGAATGTTTGGTAAAATTCACATGTAAATCCATCTGGTCCTGGAGATTTTTTCTTAGGGAGTTGATTAATAGCTTGTTCTATTTCTTTTTCCGAAATAGGGCTATTTAAATAATTTATTTCCTCTTCTGTTAATCTGGGCAATCTATATTTTTGTAGATATTCCTCCATTTCATTTACATTATCAAATTTATTGGCATAAAGTTGGGCAAAGAAACTCCTAATTATTACTCTAATTTCCTCTTCATTGGAGGAAAGTTCTCCCTTATCATTTTTGAGACTAATAATTTGATTTTCCTCTTTCCTTTTTCTAATCAAATTAACTAAAGGCTTATCTATTTTGTTGGTTTTTTCATAAAACCAACTCTTACTTTTATTTATTAATTCAATAGTTTTCTTATTTTCAATTTTATTGATCTCCCCTTTAATTTTCAGAATTTCCAATTTGGTATTTAATTGAGGGTTTTTAATTTGGTCTTTTTCTAGCTTTTTTAATTGTAAGCCCAGTTCATTAATCTTCTCCTTCTCTGTTTTACGCAAGTAAGCATCTAGAGATATAAAATTACCCCTTATAACCGCTTTAGCCGAGTCCCACAAATTTTGGTATGTTGTCTCATTGTTGTCATTCTCCTGGATGAAATTTTCGATTGTGTCTGTAATTTGCTCTTTCACCCATTCGTTCTTCAGGATTAGATTATTTAATTTCCAAATAACTTGCGGTCTATTTTCTCCTGGCCTTATATTACATGTGAGTTTTATTGCATCATGATCTGAGAAGGATGCATTTACTATTTCTGCTTTTCTGCATGGGATTTTGAGGTTTTTATGCCCTAACACATGATCAATTTTTGTATAAGTTCCATGAACCCCTGAAAAAAAAGTATACTCCCTTCTATCACCATTCAATTTCCTCCAGAGATCTATCATACCTAACTTTTCTAGCCTTTTGTTAACCTCCCTAACTTCTTTCTTATTTATTTTGGAATTTGATTTATCTAATTCTGAGAGAGCAAGGTTGAGATCTCCCACTAGTATAGTATTACTGTCTATTTCTCCTTGCATCTCTCTTAACTTCTCCTCTAGGAATTTGGATGCTATTCCACTTGGTGCATATATGTTAAGTATTGATACTGCTTCATTGTCTATGGAACCCTTTAGTAAAATGTAGTTTCCTTCCTTATCTCTTTTAATTAGATCTATTTTTGTTTTTACTTGATCTGAGATAAGGATTGCTACCCCTGCCTTTCTTTGTTCACCTGAAGCATAGAAGATTCTACTCCAGCCCTTTACCTTCACTCTGTATGTATCTCTATGTTTTAGATGTGTTTCTTGTAAACAACATATTGTAGGATTCTGGCTTTTAATCCAGTCTTCTACCCGCTTCCGTTTTATGGGAGAGTTCATCCCATTCACATTCACAGTTAAAATAACTATATCTGTATTCCCTGCCATGTTATTTACCCAGAGTTATGATTATCTCTTCCCTTTCCCCTCTCTCCCTTCCCTCTCCCCAGTACTTTGCTCTTGAGGACCACTTCCCACCAATAATCCTCCTCCCTTTATAATCCCTCCCTCCCCTTTATACCTTTCCCCTAATCCTTCTATTAGTTTATCCCTTTCCTTTTCTCCCCTCCCTCCTACCTTCCCAGAAGGAGGGTCAGTGCTTTCTTTGAAGCCAAATGTGTCTGATATACTCTCTTAGAGTCCAATCTAATGAGAGTAAGGTTTACACAATACTCATCACCCTCCCTTCTTTCCCTCAATTATATTAGATCTTCAATGTCTCTTTATGAGATGTTGCCTTATTTTACCTTCTTTATTTTTACTTTATTTTGCCTCCTTTTCCCCCCTCCCCCCTTTTTCTTTTTCAGTATTGTATCCCTTCCACCTCTATTTTCTTTTCCATGATTATCAAAGAAAAATCAAATTATACTTCCATTCTTTAAAGGATACCTATAATAGGAATATAGTTCTCAAGAGATTTCCTTTTTACCTTTTTATGTTTCTCTCGAGTTCTCTATTTGGAGGTCAAATTTTTTGTTCAGATCAGGTCTTTTCATTAGAAATAGGTGAAATTCTCCTGTATCATTGAATGACCATCTTCTTCCCTGGAAGATGATGCTCATTCTAGCTGGATAACTTATTCTTGGCTGTAATCTGAGTTCTTTTGCCTTTCGGAATATCTGGTTCCAGGCCCTTCGATCCTTCAATGTGGAAGCTGACAGATCCTGTGTAATTCTAATGACAGTTCCTCGGTATTTGAACTGTTTCTTTCTAGCTGCTTGCAATATCTTTTCCTTGGTGTGATAGTCCTGAAATTTGGCCACGATATTCCTTGGGGTTTTAATTTTGGGGTCTCTTTCTGGAGGTGATCGGTGAATTCTTGCAATGCCAATTTTGCCTTCTGATTCTAAAACATCAGGGCAATTCTCTTTCATGATTTCCTGGAAGATAGCATCCAGGTTCTTTTTCTCATCGTGGCTTTCAGGGAGTCCGATAATCCTTAAATTGTCTCTCCTGGATCTGTTTTCCAAGTCAGTTGTTTTTCCTAGGAGATATTTCATATTTTCTTCTATTTTTTTCATTTTTTTGTTTTTGTTTAACTGATTCTTGAAGTCTTATTGAGTCATTTACTTCTATTTGTTCAATTTTAATTTTTAAAGTATTATTTCCTTCAGTTATCTTTTTTAGCTCCTTTTGTAGCTGGCCAATTGAATTTCTTGATTCAATGCATTCTTTTTCCATTTTGCCAGATTTATTTTTCAGTGAATTGTTGTCTTTTTCCAATTCACCAATTTTGTTTTTCAGTGAATTGTTGTCTTTTTCCAATTCACCAATTTTGATTTTCAGTTCACCATTTTTATTTTCCAGTGAATTGGTGATTTTTTCCAATTCACCAATTTTGTTTTTCAGTAAACTGTTTTCTTTTTCCAATTCACCAGTCCTATTTTCCAGTTTTTGATATTTCTGTTGCCCTGATCTCAATTTATTTCCCCATTCTTCTTCTAGCTCTCTTTTGAGATTCTTAATGCAATCATCCAGGTAAGCCTTCTGAAAGGGAGACCAACTTAAGTCTGCCTTTGTGGCTTCATCTGGGATTGTTTTCATAATGTCAGGATCTGGGGACTGTTCTATTTTTTCTCCGTAAAAGCTTTCTATCGTGAGAGCTCTCTTCTGCTTCTTGCTCATGATTTAAAGTTGGGATATTGGTCAAAACCAGAGAAAACTGCAAAGATTTGTATTTGCCCTGGGGCAGTTTGCCGAGTTGACTTCTGGTCTGAGGCTGGTCGGGCTAGATTCGCACTAGAACCACGTTTTCAGCTGGTCTGGATCCACCCTTTTCCAAAGGCAGATCTGCCAAAGCACCTGCCCGCAAGCAGAGCAAAGTGGCCCAGGCGTCTCCCAGGGGCTTCCTGGGTGCCCAAAATCCGCCCCTCTATCGCAGCCCTGACTTCCGCCCCAGCTGGAGTCTCATTGGGACCAGAGGCCGATTTCCCCTGAGGCTAACCTTCTCCGGAGTTCTTTCACTGTAGATCTTTGATAGAAGTGCGTTGTAGTCCGAATGCTTGGAGTTGCTCTCACTTAGAAACCAGTTGGAAGGTTTACTTTGTCTGAGTTTGAGGGAATGTCCCGGGAGTTTACAGAGAAAGCTGTCCGCAGTTTGCCATCTTGGCTCCGCCCCCTTTGATTAAAATCTTAATTAAAGTAATGGTAATTATTAAAAGTACTTTAATGAGACAGAAATAGAAAAGATGAAGGTGGACATTATCAAGTAAGTTGGGTCCAGAATGCAAAGGTTTGATTGATTGACACCTGAAAGATTCATTTCTAGATAAAGATACAATTCATGCTAGATTCTACAACTAAGTATAATTCTTACATAGGAAAGAACAAATGGATGATTCACAATCAGCTGCCCTGAGGATAATGAAGAAGTGAGAGGTGGGGTATTCAAAGAGGTGTTGAAGAAAACTTTGTCATGTCTTAAATTTATTGGGAAGTGGGGAGTCCAAGAGGGGTATAGATGACAATAATAATGATCATTTAAGAATTGCCTGAAATGTATTATTCTTCAGAAATCTAAATTCCAAATTTCCTTCTTCACCTCAGTCCAACACTTCCTCTCTCCCCCTTATCCTTAATTTTATATTCCCTTTGCCCTCTTTTGCTGCCTTATCTTTTGGTTATTTTTATGCCTGAATTGTAAGCATGACTAAGTCCTCTCCATTTTCATTGCTATTACAATGCTATTACAAAATCTACTGTTTTGAATTGTCGATTGTGTAGCAATGGACTTAAGTTCTTAAGCTGCTGAAGGAGACAGTGGAGTCTGTTTTCCTGGAGGCCACTGCTGCTAAAAAGAGACATTCTTTTGAGTAAGTAAGTTAAAGCTCTAATTTACTTTGAAGTTGGAAGATCTGGGAAATTATAATTCCCCTATCTACAAAAAAGACCACTGAGGCAGATTTCTGAGCCAATGTTACTTTATTAAATGGTGCATAGTCTCCTCTTGAACCCCAGACCTTCCCACAGTCTGAGATGCCCTAGGTCCCCCTTGTTTTAATAGGATCTGTTACTCAAATATGCAAAAAAAGACATAGTAAAATATGGAATCTCACTGGTTGATAGATCTTGCTCTTCAGGGCCAAAAATAACATAACAGCAAGGGGATTATGGGTTGGATGAAACAAGGTAAATCTGCACTAAGTGGTCATATGGCTACCCACTCATGTTAGACAAAAGAGAGTGCTTCAAAAGTACAAAAATAAGTTGGGGGATGTTTCAAAGAATCAATGCATCCCACCCATGTTGGGTTTGCATCTGAAATTTGAGAAAAATAGGATAGACATCTTTGTCAGCATTATTGTGATTGTGCAGATGAGTTTTATATTGATAAACAAATAGTGATCAATACATTAAAATTTGAGGTTTATTATAAAGGCCTACTGTAAGAACCTATTTTATTTAGTAATCCTTATACAATTTATGTAAGATGTCAAAATGATTAATACACATTGGAATACAGTAAGAATCCAAGTGAACCATTTCTCACAGGACAGGCAATGAATTCTAGAATCTTGTGTAGACCTGCAATACTATACTTTTGTTTTGTTCTTGTTTACAGAATTTTCAGTTGGATATTATATGACCTTCCACATCTTACATTTTTCTGTCAAATCTTTTGAGTCCAAGGTCACCTTCAAAATGAGCTGAGATGTTAGAATAGGAGTTTATTATAGTGGCTCAAAAATAGATGATATAACTTTTATCTGGGAACTAGCCCAGTTAAGTTCAGAAAATTTCATCATCAGGTTGACCAGAGAAAGACTTTTTGGACCTCAATAACTCTAAAAGTCCATCTAGTAAGTTATAAAAGATGCCATCAGAGTCAGTCCTTGAAGTATTAAAATAATCGTTCATTCCATTAAGCCCATCATCATTTCCTATAATCCAATGGCATAAATATAATTTTCTATTCTCATGTTCTAGTACTTTAGTGATGAATGTAATTCTGTGTATTGAAATAATGAATAAGCAAGAAATATGGAGTTAATTTGAAGGAGACTATAATCAGTTCCAAACCTGAATTCACTTCCCATTTACTCTTATGAGAATATTTTTGAAAATATATTTTCCTCAAGAGAGTAACTAAATAATGACCAGTTGCATTCAGTGCTCTGTCACAATGGATAGGTTAAACTTCTCTGTCAATATTAATTTCTCTCCTGGCAATAGTGGGATGGCATAAATTATTTCAGATTTTTTTACAATCACTAAAAGAAAATCTGTCTAAGCAATACCTCAATATAACCAGTCAATTTTCTTAATCAAATAGTTATTGAGCATTTACTGAATTCAAGGTACTTTCCATGCTTAAAATACAGACACTAAAAACAACTTGAGGATAAAGCAGGTACCTATTAAAGATACTAATTTGGGACTAAGACCATGGAAAGTAGAAAAACCAATGTAGTATTGGGATGTCTAGTTACCCTTATTTCAGAGATAGCATTTTGCTCTTCCTATTATTAAATTCGGACAGAACACACACCCAATTGAAAGTTCAATGTTCTTGTACTCTTCTTTCTCCTTTTTTTTAATGGCATTTTATTTTGCCAAATGCATATAAATATAGTTTTCAACATTCATTTTTGTAAAACTTTGTATTCCAAATTTTCCTCCTTCTCTTATTTTATCTCTCTCCTCCCCAAGACAGTAAGCAATCTGATATGAGTTAAATGTGTGCAAATCTTTTAAACGTACATTCATATTCATCATGCTGCATATCAAAAATCAGATCAAAAGGGGAGGGGAATCATGAGAAAGAAAAAAAAAAAACAAGCAAACAAGCAACAACAACACGAAGGTGAAAATACTATTTTTCAATTCATATTCATTCAGTCTCCATAATTTTCTCTCTGGATGACAAGGACTCTTTCCACCACAAATCTACTGAAATTTTCTTGAATCAACTCATTGTTGAAAAGAGCCAAATTCATCACAGTTGGTCATCATATAATCTTGTTGCTGTGTACATCGTTCTCTTGGTTCTGCTCACTTCACTTATCAGTTCTTGGAAGGCTCTCCAGGTATTTCTTAAATCAACCTGTTGATCCCTTCTTATAAAACAATATTCCATTACATTCATATACTTTAACTTATTCAGCCATTCCCCAACCAATGGGAATCCACTCAGTTTCTAGCTCCTTGCCACTACAAAAAAAGGCTGCTACAAACATTTTGCATATGTGGAACCTTTTCCCCTTTTTTATGCTCTCTTTTTGAGATACAGATTCAGTAAAGACACTGCTAGATCAAAGGATATGCACAGTTTGATAATCCTTTGGGCATAGTTCCAAAGTGCTCTCCAGAATGGTTGGATCATTTCCCTTATATCTATCTTTAAGTAAGAACAAAAACCAGGCCACCTCACTCCTGAATTTTGTCCCTGAATTTTGGCTTTAGATAGTAAATTATATATTTGGACTGTTTCATTTTGTTCCTAAAAAATTACTTCTTTTGTTGCTAAAGGAGGGAAAATGAAAGGAGGATGTTATCTTTGCCTTTGATAAATTCCATGAATCCCCAAATACAGACAGATCTCTTGTTAACTTACAACACTTTCTTTAGACAGTTAAGTTGTATAGCACATAAAGCACTAGACCTAAAGTCAAGAAAATTTGAGTTCAAATCTAGCCTTAGAGACATTCTAATTGTATGACTCTAGGGATGTCACAAAGCCTTGGATTTCCAATTTCCTCTTATATGAAGTGGGGATAATAAGAGTACCTAATCCTGAGGATAAAATGAGATAATATGAGGGAAACACTTTACAAACCTTAAATCATGATGCAAATGCTTGTTATTAGATGGTCTCTGAAGTTCCTTCAGACCATAAGATATTTTAATAAGGAAATAAATTATATAAAATGTAATAATACTATAATTGAGTAATTTCAAATTCCATATACAATAAATTTATCCAAGCCCATGTTTAAAAGAATCTTATCTTTTGCTAATTTTATCCAGGCTTAGCTGATTCATGATCCTCCCTTGCTTAGGAGCCTTCTACCACTATGTTGATTCCCTTTGAGCATGTGTAGGCAAATTTGTACCATACTCATCCATGTTCTGTGGATTGATCTCAGGTTTACACTAAGACTATTAGGAAGCTTCTCAAGAATATTATGGCATATGGTTCTCTACCTATATCATGTCAGAATTTAGCTTTTGGATTTCCACTCTTTCCTTCTAAATTTTACACACACACACACACACACACACACACACAGTAATGTAAAGTGAAATAAGTATGGATTTTCCATCACCTAACAAAGAGCAAAATTCAAAATGCGTCAGGCTCAAAGTTAAAAAAATGCAATATAGGGCAGAAAATTACACAATTTGAAAATCTATTATTAGAATCATTCTGAGGGAACAACCATCTGAATTGTGTTCATATAGTTGGAAGATTGAGATAAAATGGAGATAAGGGGATTGAAGAACCTTAAAGGTAGGGCATCTAGATAATCGGCATTGACATATGCATGTATATATATATATGTGTGTGTGTGTGTATATATATATATAGAGAGAGAAAGATATGTGTACATACATATATCAATTTTAATTATCTTTAGATTTCTTATCTTTAGATTCTACTATTGACTTTTAGTCATTTAGTTTCATATAGCTGTGCTTATTCTTTTTTTTTTTTTCAGCAAAACTATTTTCTTTAGAATGTTGGATTCAGTACATTTCTATATATTATGTATAATGCCAAAATTTCACAAATCGTATGGGGCTCAACATTCTATATTGTTCCTAGGAATGCTTATCATACAAATTTAGAATAAAATCCAAATTCCCAATAATCATTCATGGATGGCTGGGAATATAGAATAATCTTAACTGCCTGAATATAATGAAGGTTAAATTGTCAATAAATATTTGAGCTTTTATGTTGGTGAAATAACATAACTTAGTAAATTAAAATTATAATCATTTGGAGTCTTAGGTAATACACCATGAAAATGCACTGTGTAAATACAGATGGGAAAGAGGCAAGATCTCAGTTACTGGAGTTATGATTTGATTTCATTTTGAATGAAATTTGAAAACCATTCCATGTAAGTCTAATAGCGTCTATTAAACTTGATTATTTCTTCACTGTATCAGAAATTCTTGCTATCACTGATTACATCAGAAACAACCAGAGGCATTAACTTTATTTAAAAACACTATTTGAGGGCCTGTTAGTTTCCTGTGTTTACTTGGAAAGTGAAGTAGAAGTTTTTTAAATGAAAATCTTCTAAATTTTTTCCCTTTACTTTAAGGAACAAATAAGAGTTGTCATAACACATGTTGGTAATGTATTGCTCATGATTTTGCATAAAGTAGCACAAAAAATATCCTGCTTCTGAAAACTTCACCTCTATTTCCTATCTGATGTAAATATCATTGTTATACATAATGACAAGAAAAGTATAAAAAGGGATAGAACAGAATGGTTTCCAGATCCAACATATAATGAATCTATTATTAAAATTCCAATAATATAGCTATTTGATATCATGGCTATCCTTTTTGTCAAAAGTAATAAAAAATCCCTACTTAACACAATGAAATGTTTGTCATATTGATGAGGTCCTCAATGTTAAGTGTGCTTAGCAGAGAAATTGATAAAAATTAATTACTTAGTCAAGCAGAAAAAAAGCACTGATAATGGAAATCAGTTTAGCTCCATGGTCCCACCCTTTGGGTAGGTGGTCCAATGTGAAAACCAAGTTATGTCAAACTCCTGAGACCCACCTCTGTAGAAATCCCAGTCATGTCCTGAAGTTAAATTTTCCCTGAAAAACCTACTTGTGAGCCATCCCATGACTGCTTCCCTCCGGTGGGTCAGTCTTCCACAGCACTATTTTGTGGTACCATTCCCCATGCCACATGGTATCTCCCCTATGCTTCCCAACCCCACTCCTTTTCCTTATAGCTAATTATTTTTTTTAGGATGCTAAGTCCTTTTCAGGTAAGGGACCTCATGGAGTACTCCCGTTCTACTGGGTAATTGTCAGTTCCACTGAGGAACATGTCTTTCATATGCTCTCCCAACTCTATTTCATATTTACTATTCTTGATGTCTATTGTATCCCTTCATTTTGCCTATAATCTATTCTGCTAAATAAATAAAGCTAAAGAATGGACATTGTGAATTCTTCATGTGACAAAACTCCAACTGTTGGTGCTCACCATCATTTGGTAACAAACCTCACACCATAGGCCACATCGATATACTATAGGATGGAGGCTATATTTTTAAAAAATAAAAAAAACATTAATTTACTCAGTATTTTCTCTTTTCTACTATCTCCTGAATACACTTTTAAAAAAGTGGTATCAAATCCATAGAACATGATTTATTGAAGTAAGTCCAAATATAGGTTCCCAAATTTAACATATAAAATCTATGTGTATTATAAATAAGTTATTGGTCAGAGCCCATATGCACACAATTCATCCTAATATATTTTTCCTTTCAATGAGATTTAGTTTTAAAAAAGTAAACTATGTTTGAACTAAAAAGTCACTGAAGCTATAATGATCACCTCCCCTTTCCAACAGCTTAGCTAATTTTACAAATTTATGAAAATTACCTTTTCTTTCTCCTTAAATAAATTTATAAAAACAGCTATCTGTTTGCATATACAAAATAAAAGTTATTAATTGATATTTTCTTATCTTTATCTTTTAATGTATGAATGTCTGAGTTGACATTCACACATACAGAATTGTTTTACTAAGCTGTAAGCAAAAGAAAAAAGTTTACTCCACTTCAGTGTATTTTCCCCCTTCCATTCTACAAAATCACTTTGATAGAATACATTATTTCATTTTTGGGGGGAGTCAGGGTGGGCAAGGAATCAATAAGAAAAAAAAATCTCCATTTTTAACTTTCCAGCTCAATCATGTGTGTCTGTGTGTCTGTGTTTACCCTTAGATTATAAACTCATTGATGGAGAAGAAATTTGTTCATAAAACTTGCTCACTCAGTAAAATTGTTAACCCATTCAACTATTTGCTAGGAATTCTGCTTAGATAGCAATCCTCTGAATTGTTGATCTGGTAAAAAGCAGTGGTCCCTTAGAAATTTGGTCTACTGGGGAGACAAAATGTTCTTTGAGAGGCTATTAGCTCATCAAAGAGCTGCCTGAGGCCCTTATCTTTTTCTTTATGTGTCTTTCATCTGCCAATCAAATCTTGAGTTACATTTTTCTCCCCTCAGGCTACTCTAGAGTTATTCTACCTTTTTTTAATTTTTCTATTGCTGACATCACTGCCACCCAGATTGGGAAGAATGTGTGGGAAAGGTTTGGTTTGAGAAGTACCAAGACATTATAACTCTAACCTTGAGAAGGCTCTGAGGTAGAAACAAAGAAAGGTGCTAGCATTCTTTATTTAGGCCTGGTTGTTTTATTTTTCCTTCTTAATTTTATGTGCCTTCTTTATTGGAAATGATAAGTAAAGATATTTAGATTGGACCAGTTAAAGATACGGTTGATAGATTCACTTTTACAGTGTTCTGCCTTCACATTCCAAGTTCTGATTAATACATGTAAGAAATGGATACTGCCCCTCTTTATTGTTGCTTTTTAGAATATTCATTTATTTACCCTGACAGCTGTGTTTGGCACATCTAAATGCAGACAGCATGAGACTACTAGCTTAAAGCAACAGTACTGTACTTCCAGCAGATTATTCACATATTTCTATATTCAGAAAGATGTCTCTGTAGGGAAGAACTCTTATCTTTTCTATTCCACACATGTTTAAGCTTCTAAATTTTGTTCTTGCCAGCAGAGATTTGCTGTAGCGCACATAATTTGATGTTTGAACTTCACCTGTTAATGACATACATCATGCTCAAGGCTCAGAAAGCTCACTGAGCTCATTTTTATTTTAAATTTGGAGACTTGTGCTTGGAATTCGTGCCGAGGGAATGGTGTTTCTTGCAACTTGTAATGACTATGTGAAAGGTGATACTGATTTGGTGCTAAGAGGAAGCTCTTTTTCAAGCTGTCCTTTATATTTATTTCCGTTTCATGTAAGCAGGCCTATTTCCCTTTTTTTTCTTTTCCTTTAAAAAATATAGCTAAAGGCTGTTGATAGATTCCCAAATTGTTTTATGTTTGTCCATCAAAGGTATAGTGTTATCTGTTTATATTTCCTATTCTGTTACTATGAGATAAGAAATTCCGAGAGAAAAGGAAAACAATTGGAATTGACATTGGATGTAAAAAAAAAAAAAGGAACTAAAATGAGGGTTACTTTTCTTCTTTCTCTTTTAAATAAAACTCTCCCCAACTCCCAATCAATAAACTTAAATTCTTTTTCTAATAGTAATAGTTAGGATGCCTCAAGTTACAACGATTTATTTTTCAAGAATGCAAGTGTACTTTCTGATGAATCATTTCTTAGGGATGTTGCAGAAGAGTTTTATCTGCTATGTAGGGAAAACTCTAAGCTTTCTTCTAGCTCTAGTAGACTATTCATTTCATTATATTTTTGGTCATTGAAACATCATTCTTTTTAGGAAGGCAGACCTTACTTTACTTGTAGGTCCCCTTTATTAAGCATTGTTATCATCCTGTGATGCCCTGCCTCCAATACACAAAAGAAAGTATTCTTTTCTTTTAGACTCTTCTCTTTTTACCAAAAGTATGGTTTTTATAGGATTTCTTTATTTTTTTATTTTTTTAAATTTTATTTATTTATTTTTTTTTGCAGATGCATTTGGGATTAAATAGCTTGTTACTTGCCAGAGTCACACAGCAGGAAGTGTTAAGTGTCTGAAATCATATTTGAACTCAGGTCCTCCTGACTTCAGGGCTGGTGGTCTATCCACTGCACCACCTACCTGCCCCAAGGATTTCTTAAACAGAGGAAAGAGTAAAAATATATTGAAGTATATTTAATTATAAAGGTTACCAGAATTCTATTTCTAAAATAATCTATTCAGTATAATATAATTGCTTCCCAAGATCACTCTTCTGTCATATTCATTTAAGAGTGTATTGGGGAGAAGTCCTTAGATATGGAATTAAATTTAAGGCTTTCAATGAAAACTAGACAATTTTTTCTATGTAGTGCCAAATACAATATAAATGTGGGCAAAATTGTAGTCAACAGTTTTTATGCTTAAGGCAATATTTGTAACATCCATGCCCAGGTAAACACATATTGTAATTGATTTTTTTTTTTTGCTGAGGCAATTGGGGTTAAGTGACTTGCCCAGGGTCACACAGCTAGGTGTAATTGATTTTTAATACTCTTCAGTTGGATTGAGGATGTAGCAAAGATACTCCTCTTCTACCAGAGGAATGGAGTTCACCAGGTGCATATCAGTCTGGCAAAGAAATAATGCCATCTGGTAGCTTCCTATTTTAAGATAATTATTCTTACTAACAAGACACAAAACTTGATTTTTCCTCTGCTTCAAAGGGAATGTAATTATCTCCATTGCCCATTAAATTTTTCTTCCTTGGGACAAACCCCAATTACTCCACCCTAGTTACTCTACCCTAGTTATGTCTCTCCAGGACAGAGAGCTAATTAAGAATTGCAGTGTGAATGATCTCTGAACTCAAGAAGTATAGTAGTTGTTTAAATGACCAGATGGTCAGATAACTTGGCTTAGAGAATAGCAATTGCTAAACTACAAAGCTAATGCTTTTGATTACAGGAAGTCCAAATTAGTTTGAATAATTAATTCTGTGAAGCGGTTATATTATTCAGATTCATGCTATTCAAAGTATTCACTGTCTATGAGAAATATGGCAATTGGTTCCACGCCAATGAAAAAAAATATGTAGTACAAATCCAAATAATGCCACTACTTGGGAATCAAAAAAGATAGAATTTTTTCACCACAGATTTCCTTTGGGAAGTTGAGACTATCAAAGTTCAATTGACCAGAACCATTCTTTGCATAGGCATGGAACCTAACCTACAAAGAATATAATTCATAATGGTTTAAAACAAACTTTTTTAGTTTTGATACTTCCATATTCACAAAATAGTCAAATTACTTTCATATGAAATAGTAGCTATGGTACTGTAATATGTTAGTTAAAAAAAACATAGATAACCTAGTAATCTAAAAAAATAAATCTAATTTACAAGTGAATTTAACAGAATCAGGGAGTTATTTACTAGGAGAAACTATTTCAACAAAAGAATTGCTTCATTTGCATACTTGGGTGAATAATTTGCATATTTTCAAGATTTTCTGTGGTTTAAAGTAATCTAGGCTTGCACTTTCCTCCATTAGTCTGAATAATCAATAGTTGGCTGTAATTAGAAATTTAATGACTCCTGAACCCAAAGACATTTTATGGCTTGTGGACTTGCCAATGAAAAGAGTAATCAAAGAAGCTGTTTAGAAAATTAACACTTATTGGCTAAGCATCTGCCATATAGGAGAAAATTAACTTTAGCACTCAAATGTTCCTTAGATAACTACACATTTTCCATAATATAGCAAATCAAAATGGTCAAAAAATTCTATATTTATGGAATAAGATTTGCAGAAGAGAAAACTATGGGCCAGAGAGGTTAATGGACTTGTCTTCAATCACCCAGGTTGTATAAGTAAAAGAATTGCATTTTGGATCCCTGTTTCTTTTTCTAAATTCACTCTTCCCTTTAAACTTTAAAAGTGTAAAGCTTAAAAATGGTAAATTTCTTCATTGAATGAATTTATTTTTATAATATGGAAAAAAGAGCAATGTACCATGGATGTTATTTTCATCTTTTCATTTTTGTTTATTTGCTAAATTATCAACATTGGCTAATTACT
This sequence comes from Myrmecobius fasciatus, assembly GCA_023553655.1. Lineage (NCBI taxonomy): Eukaryota > Metazoa > Chordata > Mammalia > Dasyuromorphia > Myrmecobiidae > Myrmecobius > Myrmecobius fasciatus. The sequence continues at coordinate 63,206 of JAJPUD010009209.1, read as the reverse complement.
GTCTGCAATTGATTTTAAAAAAAGATGCATATAAAACTTTTCATTGTTGCTTTCTGTATGTAGTTTTTGAGAGGAGAATGATACCATCTCCACCAAAACTCTATTCTGATATCTTTTTAAGTCTTTTTCTACTAATTTTATTGGTATGTTTTATTTTTTAATCCCTAGGTATGGCCCATGTATAATTCTTTCTCCCTCCAGATTCATGGATAGGATCAGAGATTTACAAATATAGGAAATCTCAGAACATTTTGTATTGGCAAGAAAGATGGCAGTGGATAAAATTCTGAAAACATATTAGTAGCTCAGAGAGTAAAGCTTAAAGAACTAAGAATATGGTGGCCAAAAATACAGCAAAGTTTCTTATTTTTCCAGAAGATTCTTAGTTGAGGACTTTAGTCTCATTCAAGTGATTTAAGAGGTATGCTCATCTTTTCAATAAACTAGCAAGAACAAAATGGATGAAGCAGAAAAGAAGAGGAATGACAGAGAAAGGGTAGCTTGATAATGTTTTGACCTCTCTGACATAGGCCTAAAGATTTGAGCAGAAAGAGGCTAGAATGAAATTCTTAGTCACTGTGAGCTCACTAAAATAAAAATTTTAAAAATTAAAATAAAAAAAAATTAAAAACAAAAGATACTAAATGAAGAGACTGGAACTGTAGACCCACTTTTTTTTCTATTTCACATACTTTCCTAAATCTCATAATGTTTCAAGAATACAAAATGCACAGAAATTTAAAAAAAAATAGGCTGAAGTGTCATGAACCTTGCTTCTTGAAGAGCTTTCCTTTCCAGCCAGCAACTTAAGGCTTTGAATAAGTGATTTAAAGGACAAAGCAGTAAGCAGAATCTCAATAAAATAGATACAACTTCCTTTGAGGGAAAAGGAGAATAGTTAATAAAGATTTGCAAAGGATATGTATACTTGGAGAAATTTCTATGAACATAAATATATAAATCTATTAAAACAAACTTCTAATAATTTTGATAGTATAAATCATATAAATGTGGAAACGCACATATTGCTTCAAAGTGAATATAAATTCCTTTTATTATTTCTCTGTCACTACATAACCAAACCACCTTTTCTTCTTTCTTTACATCCACATCATCTTCCAATTAGTGGTCAAATTAATGTTTCTAACATGGGTCAACTTTCCTGTTCAGCAAGCTCTAATAGTTTCTTATCACCTTCAGGATGAAATATAAAATCCTCTATTTGAAATTTACAGACCTTTACAATCTGGCAACTTTCTACCTTTTCTGTCTTCTTGCCCTCTATTTCCTCTTCATTTACTTTGTAATTCAGTAATATTGTCCTTTAAGTTTGTTTCTTATATATGATGTACTAATTCATTGACTTTTCAGTGGTTATTTCCCACTCTAGGAATAGTCTCCTTTTTTATTTTTACCTTCTAGCTTTGCTGACTTCCTTTACAACTCAGCTCAATTCTCACCATTTTTTTAATTAAAAAAAATTTTTGCATTGCATGTAAATCAATTTTTTGTATTTTTAAAATTTTGAGTTCCAGATTCTTCCCCCTGCTTCTCCCTATCCATTGAGAAGACCCATATGAAGTTGTGCAAAACATTTTCATAAATGTCATGTTGTAAAAGAAAACATAGATCCTCTGCTCTACCTCCTCCCCCCCAAAAAAAAATCCGTGAGAAAAAAAAGTTTAAAAAAGGTATGCTTCAAACTATATTGAAAGACAATCAGTTCTTTTTGCCTGGGTATAGGTAGTATTTTTCATCATAAGTCTTTCAGAGCAGATTTAGATCATTGTATTGATGATAACAGCAATCATTCAGAGCTGGTCATTGCACATCTTTATTATTATATACTTTGCTTAAATTCATAGAGGTCTTTCCAGGTTTTTCTGATAGCACCCTGCTCATCATTTCTTATAAAACAAAAATATTTATTAAAAATCCCATATTACAATTTATTCAACCATTCCCCAATTAATAGGCATCCCTTCAATATCCAATTCTTTGCCTTGAGAAGAGAGCTGCATTAAATATATATAGGTTTTTTTTCCATTTTAAAAATATTTTGGGGATTCATGCCTAATAGTAGTATTGTTATATCAATAATAATCTACTTTAGGTGTAGTCCATATTTTTAATCACTTATCAATAATGAAATGGTTCTTCTTTTAAAAAAAATTGACTGTTTCTTAAATATTTGAGAAATGAGACCTTCATCAGAAAAACTTCCTGTAAAATTCTTTTCCCAGTTACTACTGCAAAATTTATTCCTCCCCTATTTATTGTAATGTCTCTCTCCTTTCACCTTGAAGTATTTTGTTTCTGACCACTCCCTTCCCCAGTATGCCCTCTCTTTTATCACCTTCCCCTCTTCTTGTATCCCTTTCCCCTCCTACTTTCCTGCAGAGTAATATAGATTTCTTTATTAATATTGAGTATGTATTTTATTTTCTCTCTAAGCCAATTTTTATGAGAGTAAGATTCACTCACTCCCTCTCCCTTTGCCTTGTTCCCTTTCAGTGTAAAAGCTTTTTCTTGCCTCTTTTATAGCAAATAATTTACATCATTCCACATCTCCTTTTTTCTCTTAGTATGTTACTCTCTTAAACCTTAATTTTATTTTTTTTAAATATTATTCCTTCATATTCATCTCACACCCATGCCCTCTGTGTCATCTTCCTATGTAGGAATGCAAAAAAGATTAACCTTGTTAAGTCCCTTATGTTTTCTCTTTCTTTATCACTTCTTTAAACTTTTCCTGAGTCCTGTATTTGAAAATCAAAATTTTTATTTAGCTCTGACCTTTTCATCACAAATACTTCTTTTATCTTGAATGTCAACTTTTGCCCTGAAAGATAATACTTAGTTTTGCTGGGTAAGTGATTCTTGGTTGTAATCCTAGTTCCATCGCTCTCCAGAATATCATATTCCAGTCCTTAAGGTAGAAGCTGCTAAATTTTGTGTTATCTTGACTGTGGCTCCACAATATTTAAATTGTTTCTTTCTGGATATTTGCAGTATTTTCTCCTTAAACTAGGAGTTCTGGAATTTGGCTATAATATTCCTGGGACTTTTTGTCTTAGATTCTCTTTCATCAGGTGATTGGTGGATTCTTTCAATTTCTATTTTGCCATCTGATTCTAGAATATCAGAATAGTTTTTCTCTTGATAATTTCTTGAAAGATGATGTCCAGGATCTTTTTTTATCATGACTTTCAGGCAGACCAGTAATTTTAAAATGACCTCTGCGATATCTATTTTCTGGGTCACTTGTTTTTCTAATGAGATATTTCATATTTTGTTCTATTTTTTCATTCTTTGGATTTTATTGAATCTTAATTTCTCATAAAGTCATTAGCTTCCATTTGCTCAGTTCTATTTTTAAGGAATTATTTTCTTCACCTCCTTTCCCACTTGGATGATTTTGCTTTTTTAAGGCATCCTTCTCCTCATTAGCTTTTTGTATTTCTTTTTGCATCACTATAATTTCCCTACCCAAAGTTTTCTCTACCTTTCTTACTTGATTTTCAAAATTCCTTTTCAGCACTTCCATGTCCTGAGACCAATTACTATTTTTCTTGGAAATTTTGGATATGAGTTTTGAATTTATAATCTTCTTCTGAAAGTGCATTTTGAGCTTCCTTGTCACTATAATAAGTTTCTATAGTCAGAATCTTTTTCTTTTGTTTACTCATTTTTCCAGCCTATTACTTGGCTTTTAACTCTTTTGTTAAATTAGGGCTCTGTTCTGAGGGTGCAGAGTGCAATACCTCAAGCTTCAGAGATTTTGTGCAGCTGCTTTTAAAGATATCTCTTGGGACCTGTACTGTGAAGTAGCCCTGCAGTTCAGATCTAAATATGAGCAAAGCAACAGAATCCTGCCATAGTGTCAGCAGAAAGGGCCCTAAAATTTCCCTCTACTTGTATGCTAATATGTTCCAAGGCCTGCTGCCACTGCCTGGTAGCTGTTAGTGCCATGGTCGCTGTTGCTCCTGCCACCACAGTACTGCTGTTGCATCTGTTCATTCAGTGACATCCTCCTGCACCTTCCTGCTGAGTTGTCCTTGTCTTCTGGGACTTAGAGGTCTTAGATGGCTAACACTACCAAGTTTCAGAGGACCTACCACCTGTTCCTGGTTCTTGGGGAATGGGCTGTGCTGGTGTGCCTTGTGCTGAAATTGCTTTCAGACCCACTCCAATGCAGTGGACCCCAGATGCTGACCTTTTCAAGTTACCTTCACCTGGAGAATTGTTCCACTTCATCTTTCTGCCACTCTAAAATTTCTGTAGAGTCATTATTTAAAGGTATTTAGAGGGATCTGGGGGAGAATTCAGGAGAGTCTTCATCTTAACATCTTCACTCTACCTTCAATTCTCGCACCTTTTGCAAAAGATTTTTTCTACATCTCTTCTCTCCTCCCCTTCCCAAACCTAGTGCCTTTTCTATGAGAGCACTTCTCCTTTATCATAAATATATTTTATATATTCAGTTGTTTACATATGTCTCCCCAAAATCTAATATAAACTTCTTGAGGGCAGGTTACTATTTTTGCCTTTCTTTGTATCCCCTAGCACTTAGAACAGTGCCTGAAACACAATAAATACTTAATAAATACTTTTTTTTTTACTGACTTGATTTGATGACATCTTTAATGTTGTTCAGCACACTAAGTTGTCTGTTTTTTCTCTTCGTGTTTCTCTTCTTAGCCATTTTAGTTACACTCAGTTTTGCTTTCTCAGAAATATGTTTTCTGTGATTAGCATAAGTATGGTATTACCATAAGTATTTAAGCATCAACAACATGGGAAGTGTATGTTCACTGAAAGCAATAGCATTCCCCAAAACAATTCAAACTTCTTTTTTGCTACTTAATTCTAGGCTCAGTTCATTGTCTATTTACAGTATCTTCTCTAGTTATATAGATATATAGTTAGATAGACAGATAGATGTAGATATATAGATACATATTTAATTAGACTACATATGTAATTCTGTAAAATAGACATTATTCATATGATAGATTTTTCTAATGGTAAAGATTAAACCAAATTTGTTTGAATAATTATAAATCTCATTTAAGGCACTGCAGTGTTCTTGGAATTAATTAGCACAATTCCATCTCCAAATAGAAACTTCTGGAGGACTTTACCTGGTAAAATAGCATTTTAACTGTATGTGTGTGTCTGTGTGTGTTTGTGAAATGGATCCATTTGTAGGTCTGATATGCCTGTGATATTTCAGAATAATGTTTCAAATTGTGTAGAATAAAATATTACAAAGATAACAGAGAACACTAAACATATTGAAACATGGTTATCAAAATATATTAAAAAACCAAACAAAACAAGTTCACAAACCCTATTAAATGACTCTGATCTACAAGGAGTCTATGTTATATACTCTGCCAAACTCCATAGATGACAGTGAACAGCATATATTTCCATGCTTTGTAACTTGTTTGACATAAATAGTTATAGAAGAAAGAGATATATTTTATTCAATCAAATAATCTGTATGATTTTTTCATATGTACCAGAAATATGATGTTTGAGGGAATCTTTAAAAACCTTTTTTTTCCTCTACCAAATTAAATGGTTTTTATAGTTATCAAACAAATAGAAACATTTATAGCAGTAATAGCATTCTTTAATTTCTTTTAAAATATATGTATTCTCTAATCCATCTATGTCAGTTTTGTCTCCCTATCTAGACCAGAAACTATTTGTAGGCAAGGTTTATAACTTTTACTTCTTTGTTATTCCACATCAGTCATGACTCATTCTCCAGTGCCTAATACAGTATTGCTGCTGAATGAAATAAGGTCTAATGGACAGTGGGAAAGCCTGAATAAAGAAAGTGTTTCAAAAGAATAGAAGAGTCAGTAATAGAATTCTGAGATCTCAACATGAATACCCCTACTCTAATCAATATGCTATACTACACTTGAACATATCAAAGTTTAACTCTCACTCCAGGAGCTCCCTTGAAGCTTTCAAGGAAACATAGTTGTGGCCCAAAGGGAGGAATCAAAACATCCTTGCCTTCAGTCGACAGACTTTCATTGTATTCCTGACAGAAGTGTAGTATACAAGTGGATAAGGGGATAGGCTAAAGAAGTCTAGCAGAAAGACATTGTAAAACAGAGGCAAAAAACAAACCCCAAACAATGAGAAATGGAAATAGAACTGTGTACCATTCTGAAATGTGATGCTTATATATACACCTGACATCAGGGAGATGCAGAAAGCATCCTTTCTCTGTTTTATTCAAAGATAGTGGACTGCTAACAATAGTGTGCTGATGTGGAAAACATCTTAATGAAAACTGGAGCTAAGTTCCTTAGGGGAAGTGATTTTAACAATATGTTGTTTATTTTTGTAGCTTCTGTACCTCACACAGTGATAGCCACATAGAGACACTTAAGGCTTCTTGATTTGATTGACAAGTGTTTCTTTGTCCATTGGTACCAAATTAAAATTTGACAGGCTTCCTTTGAAATCTAGTAGCCCTTGCCACTGTTCCACTGTTTGTAATTTTGGCTCTTTGCCTCATGGACATGTATATCAGCGTACATCTCTTAATTACTCTACTTATCTCCAAATAGCTGCATGGGGTTGTCCAAGTTAATGCCAACTACCACATGTAACATTTTAAATTTGACAAAACACTCTATTCAGATTATTTTATTTAAGCCTTATAACAAGCTTGTTTGCACATATGCTTTGCACATATTCTGCCTCATTCTACACATGAGAAAAATCAAGGCTTAGAAAAATTCTTTTATTGGCCTATGTTCATGAAAATAATATCAGAAGTAGATTTGGATCCCAGGTTTTCCTGACTTCAGATCTAGTACTTAATGCTTATACAACCTGTTTGTAATAGTCCAAGATGTTATATCAAATAAGCACATTTTGGAAGGATTTTTAGACATGTGAATTGAAACATATATGCCTTGCACAAAAAAAAGAATAAATTTAGTGTGTAATCAGATAAAATTTAATAATATTCTAAAGGGAAGGAAGTACTGAAGGAGAAGAAGGGATAAGGAGTAAGAGAAACAAAAGTATTGAAATACAGGTAGGTTCTTTTACAGGAGAGAAATAACCTCCTCCCCACCCCACAACTTCTATTTGGACTGCAGCTCCTTTGTAGGGTTAGCCCACCAGTCAATGGTCTTCTTTGTTTGTTCATTAGGAATCAGCTGCCTTATGACAAGTTAACTTTGCCTCCCTTACAGTGTCTTCCCCCTAGTTAATTGTGAGTTCCAATAGTGAACTTACACTCTTGTCTTTCCCTTGATAATTACTAAAACTCCTTTTTGAAACTTAGCCTGCTAATCAATGGAATAATAATAAAATTTTGCTTTTTTATTTAGAGGTCTAAGCCTACAAATTCTTTTTGAGATACTTTATGACCCTGATCTGAGACCCCAATATATTTTTGGGATCCAAAACCCTTTTCCCCAACATTTGATGGACTGTATGGGGAAAGTCTGAAACATCAATATATTTCTGGAGGGTTCAGTGCTTCTCTACCCACACGTCCCAATATTTGATGACCTGTACACCAAGCCTGAAATCCCCACATATTTTGGGAGTACTTCTGCTTCTCATTACCTCATCATTTGATTGCTATGTAGAGAGAGAATTATCCCCGTACCCCACCATTTGTTTGTCATGTATGTGGAGAGTCATCTCCATAACCCATCATTAGGCATCTCCCCTTGGTCTCCCACCCTACAATCTTCTTGATCTTTTTTTCCCCCTAGATTTGTCTGGAAATCTCTCTGAGTCCAGGATCTCTTCCTTGTCACAGGGCCAATTGCTCTTAGGAGTTGCAACTTTTAACTCCCAAGAAATTATTTTAAAGATTTAGAAAAAATAGTAGCAAAATTCATCTGAAAGAATAAAAAGTCAAGAATTTCAAGGAAACTAATGAAAAAAAAATGCTGATGAGGGTGGCCTTACTGTACCAGACCTAAAACATATTCTGCCTCATCCTACACATGAGAAAAATCAAGGTTTAGAAAAATTCTTTTATTGGCCTATGTTCATGAAAATAATATCAGAAGTAGATTTGGATCCAGTGGTCATCAAAATCATTTGGTACTGGCTAAGAAATAGAGTAGTCGATCAGTAGCATAGGATAGGCTCACAGGACAAACTAGGCAATAACTATAGCAATCTAGTGTATGATAAACCCAAAGATCCCAGTTTCTGGGATAGGAATTCAATATTTGACAAAAACTGCTGGGAAAATTGGAAACTAGTATGGAAGAAATTAGGGCTTGACCTACACCTAACACCACATACCAAGATAAGATCTAAATGGGTTCATGATTTAGACATAAAGAGTGATATTATAAACAAATTAAAGGAACATAGGATAGTTTACCTCTCAGACCTGTGGAGAAGGAGGGAATTTGTGTCCAAAGAAGACCTGGAACTCTTAATTGAACACCAGATAGATAATTTTGATTATATTAAGTTAAAAAGTTTTTGTACAAGCAAAACTAATGCAGACAAGATTAGGAGGGAAGCAATAAATTGGGAAATCATCTTTACATTTAAGCGTTCCGATAAAGGCCTAATTTCTAAAATATATAGAGAATTGACTCATATTCATAAGAATTCAAGCAACTCTCCAATTGATAAATGGTCAAAGGATATGGACAATTTTCAGATGAAGAAATTAAAACTATTTCCAGTCATATGAAAAGGTGCTCCAAATCACTATTGATCAGAGAAATGCAAATTAAGACAACTCTGAGGTACCACTACACACCTGTCAGATTGGCTAAGATGACAGAAAAAGAAAATGACAAATGTTGGAGGGGAAAACTGGGACACTGATACATTGTTGGTAGAATTGTGAACAGATTCAACCATTCTGGAAAGCAATCTGGAACTATACTCAAAAAGTTATCAGACTGCATACCCTTTGACCCGGCAGTGTTTCTATTGGACTTATATCCCAAAGAAATCTTAAAGGAAGGAAAGGGACCCACATGTGTAAAAATGTTTGTGGCAGCCCTCTTTGTCTGAATGGATGCCCATCAATTGGAGAATGGCTGAACAAATTATGTTATGTGAATGTTATGGAATATTATTGCTCTGTAAGAAACGACCAGCAGGGTGATTTCAGAGAGGCCTGGAGAGACTTGAATGAACTGATGCTGAGTGAAATGAGCAGAACCAGGAGATCAATATATATGGCAACAACAAGACTATATGATGATCGATTCTGATGGACATGGCTCTCTTCAACAATGAGATGTTTCAAACCAGTTCCAGTTGTTTAGTGATGAAGAAAGTCATCTACACCCAGGGAGAGGCCTATGGGATCTGAGGGTGGACCACAACATAGCATTTTTACGCTTTCTGTTGATGTTTGCTTACATTCTGTTTTCCTTCGCAGATTTTTTTTTCTTATAGATCCAATTTTTTCTTGTACAGAAAGATAACTATAAATATGTATACACGTATTCTATTTATCAAGTATTTTAACATAATTAACATGTATTAGACTCCCTGCAATCTAGGGGAAGGAGTGGAGGGAAGGAGGGAAAAATTTGTAATAGAAAGCTTTGCAAGGGTCAGTGATAAAAAATTACCTATGCATATGTTTTGCAAATAAAAAGCTTTAATTAAAAAAAGGAGTTGCAAGTTTTGAGATAAAGAGATGTCATTTAAATAACATTACTTGGCAGCTTAACTTCATAATATGTGTTATTAATTACATCAATAGCTAAATCTATAAATTGTCACATTGGGCTTTTGGATGTTTCCTTTTAGTGTTGGCTATTTCTGTGTTTTGTAAACCAAAATAGATTTTAAAAAAAAGCAGTTGAAGAAGGTATCTCTGCATTTCAAAATAAAAAAGTTGTTCAGTTGCATCCAACTCATTGTGACCCCATTTGTGATTTTCTTGGCAAAGATACTTGAGTAGTTTGCCATTTCCTTCTCCAGCTCATTTTACAGATGAGGAAACTTACAGAGCAAGCAGACTTTCCACAGAATAATACACCCAGGCCACATGCAGTGTAAATTCCTCATCTCCTTTCAGCTTTTTCAGGTGCTCCCTTCAAAAACATCCATCACAAGAATTTTCCCCCTACTCCCAAATAAAGTCTTTTTGTCCTACCCCTTTCAATCTTTCACCCCATCCTCCTCCCCTGCTCAGCCATGGACTATATTAAATGATTCAAACACAGAAGTTACCTTCCCCTCATTTCTAGTTGATTCAAATATATGTTCTTAAATCCTGTCTATTTTCCTGCTTCTTTCCCTCATGCCCTTCCAGGTAGTTATAAAAAAAACAAGCATTCCAGCTCTACATATATTGTTGCAGGTTCTGCCCATACTACCCCTTGACATCTTCACAGTTGCTTTTTTTTTTTCAAAAGTCTATCTTAATTCCTCTCTATGTACATTTTGAAAGAAATTTCTTTGTATTGTCATGCTGTTGCTATTGTCATTCCTCTAGCCTTTCTGTTATTTGGGGTGTTTGAGATGCAAATAATTGCTTTAGTTTTTTTTTTTAATATTTCTAACTCAACTTTATTATTAAGCATTTTCTTTGTTACTGAACATTCATCCCTTGTCCTACATACTTAGTTTTTATTTTGAAGGCAATCTGTGAATTTTTCTAATTGCTATTTCACTTTCCATGTTCAGAAGTTCCTGATAGCTATTTTCTAGTATTGCTTTCATTATGTTAAGATTTTTTTTTGATTATTTTTTTACTTCTATCATATTCTTCTGGGAGATTTATTGACCTAGATGAGTCTGGAGGGGAAAGTGAGGCAGGCACAGCCCTCCCTCACTTAAATCTAATTCATTTCGGTAGCTAGGTGATACAGTGGATAGAGTACCAGTCCTGAAGTCAGGAGGACCTGAGTTCAAATTTGCCCTCAGACACTCAAAACCTCCTAGCTGTGTGACCCTCGGCAAGTCACTTAACCCCAATTGCCTCAGCAAAAAAATAAAAATAAAAATAAAATAAAACAAAAAATTAATCCAATTCACTTGCAAATCATAGCGCTATCTCCTTGATATCATGGACCTCTTCAAGAACAAAGGCCAAACAACAATGACTTGTAAGTTAACTCTATGTACTCACTCTTCAAGATTGATATGTTTTACTTGCATAAAGAGCATATTTCCTTTTAATGTTTTTGTTTTTTACTTTTCTTCTAGATTGTCTTTCACATCTGAATACTTCCATTTCTAATCTATTGTTCTCTTTTTTGTTTTTTTCTAATCTGCTCATTATTTTTGTTATACAAAATTTATTGTACCTAAATTCTGATCTTATGATTCCCATTTTTCCTTTAAACCATTCAGGAATAGTGGTTATGTTTCCCTATGTTTAGATTCTCCTAGGTCTTCAGTTTTATTTTCCTTTTTCTGTCTCATTTTCTTTCATTTTTGAGTATTTATTCATAGTTGCCTGAACTACTTTATTAGATCTAGAGGTCATATTTCCTTCCAACATTGCCATTTTTCCTGTTGTTTTGTTCAAGGTCTGAGATTTCTTCTTCCTCTTATTTTTGTTATTTTCAATCTCTCTCCCTCCCCTTTTATTTTATTTATTACTCAATTCTAAGTCCATTTCCTCTGCTTAAGTTTCTTTTTTTTTTAAGCTTTTTATTTGTATAACATATGTATGGGTAGTTCCCCAACCTTGAT
>JAJPUD010009209.1:0-46518 GCA_023553655.1 Myrmecobius fasciatus | reverse complement strand
TGATTCTTCAAGTCTTAGTGAGTCATTCACTTGCATTTGTTCAATTCTTATTTTTAAAGTGTTGTTTTCTTCAGTTACCTTTTTAAGTTCCTTTTGTAACTGGCCAATTTGTTCACTGCACTCTTTTTCCACTTCACTAATTTTATTTTTTAATAAATTGGTGTCTTTTTCATATCTCTTTTGCAGAGCATCATATCCTTCTTGCAAGATACTGTATCCTTCTTGCACTGATTTCAATTTATTTTCCCATTTATCCTCCAGCTCTCTTTTGAGGTTCTTTATGCAATCTTCCAGAAAGGCCTTTTGAAACGGGGACCAGTGATGGTCGTGGCTGTTTTTTTCTGGATTTTTGTCTAAAGAAACCTCTGTATCTGAGGTCGTTTCTTTGCCTTGATAAAAGCTGTCTATGGTGAGAGCTCTCTTTTGCTTCTTCATCATTTTTTTTTAGACAGAGTGGATATCTCTTTAAGGTAGGGGAAAAAAAAAAAACCTCCACTGAAGACGCTTTGCCCTGGGGCACTACGGCGAGTTGACTTAAGGTGCTGGGCCGGTGGGGGCTAGGACTAAGTCCGAATTACTCCTTAAACAAGGCAAGTCTGCCAGAACACCTGTCCCCAATCAGGGCAGAGTGTCCCGAGTGCCTCAGATAAACTCCAGGTGTTTGGAATTTGGAGTTTGGAGTTTGGAATTTCTTCCACGGTGAGCTGAGCTGAGTCCCACCCTCACTTCCGGCCTGCGAAGTTGTCGTCTATTTATCTCTCTGTCTGAGTCCGACTAACCTGATATGAAGTTCTCCAGAGAACCGTGCCCAAATATTTCTGAGTTCGTTGACTAGAAGATCAGTTCAGAGGCTTATTTTATTGTTGATTTGAGAGAAGATCGGAGGAGAGGCAGAAAGTCACCTTTTCACTCCGCCATCTTGGCTCCGCCCTCCCTCTGCTTAAGTTTCTTGAGGGACTGGGTTTCAGAGCATGCTAGCATTCTCTCACACTAGGCAATTCATGGATTATCAGTCAAGGTCTCTGCTTCACCTGATTTTTGGTTGGTCAAAACTAGTCCCAGATGTATGTTCTACTCTTTCCTCAGTCTTCTTGAAGTGCTGAACAACTTCCCACATGCCAATGTATTGTCCTGGTGACCTGACCCACACTGTCTATTCCTTAGTTCTTTAGGTTGACACCTGAAGTTTAGAGCCTGCTTTCTAAGCAATTGGCAGTTCAGACCTACTAGCAATTAGATGCTTTTCACTTACAGCCCCAGGAAAAATTGCACTGGAAGGGTTCAAGGCTGAGGAAATCACCAAGAACTGGACCTGAGGTCTCTGTAGCACTCGAAGGGGAAGGGAATATATTTGTGTCTTGGCTGATCCATAACTGGATATGCAATTATAGCTTCACTGTTAGCAGGATGGGAAGAAGAGGAGGGATGCTGAATGAACTCAGGGTTAGCAAACATCAGTTTCTAAGTTATTTTATTTTTCTTCCTCTAAACCTTCTTTTGGATACTTGATATTCTAGATCATGGAAATAGTATATTTTGTATAAGTTTGGAAGATTGTAGGGATCAGAGAACACTGTCCAATGATTTTAAAAGAAAATTTTGGAGATAAGAGCTCGTTCTTATTTCTGCAAGGCCTATGATTTTCTGTAAATTTGATACAAATACTTATTTGCAGTGACTTAGTATACATGTATATTTGTGTGGTATTATTTGAAGGACTGTTTTTTTGCCTCTTTTTGTATCCCCAGCACCTAGCACAGTGCCTGGCACATAGTTGGTGCTTAAAAAGTAATTATTAAGTTGAAATATATATATATATATATATATATATATACATATATATATATACATATATGCATATGCATAAATACAAATTTAAATGTCTATAGACACAATGTTGGAAAACAGGTTTATATATGCTCATATGTATATAACAAAACATATCCATATTCACCTCAACAAATATATTTTATTTATTCACTGATTACTACATTGAAATTATTGTACCAGACACTGAATTTAAGTATACCCATCATACACATATATGTACATATCCATAGTGTTTATTCTGCCCAATTCTTATTTATTCTGTTCAAATTCCAGGAGATACATGAAATAAGATATAGCACACATCAGAATATTGTAGGCTCTTGGGATGCACTCATGCTGTCAAATGTAATTTAAACTATAGATCTATGTACTCAATTAATACATTTGGGAACAAGTAGAAAAATTATTATAAAATTAGTTGGCAGAAACACATAAAACAGAGAACTAGATAATATGTATTGATCAATGGGAAAATATTTTTGCCAATTAATTTTATGGCTTCCATTTTAGTCTTAGGTTTTTGAAAAGAAGAAATAGATTTAATTTTTTGATTAAATGAACTTGCATTTCTGTCCCTGTAAATATACTAATTGACAAAGTGAGAAAATATTACAAAATCACAACTGTTTCTTAGTCAATGAAATGATGATATTCCTTTTATATGACTCTATAAAGAAACATTCCTGCTGTGGATTGCCAGGCAAGGAAATTCTTTCTCCATGTGTAGTGATATTCCTGATTACAGGGCAAAAAATCAAACTATAAGCTATCAGTACAGCCATACAAATGTACATTTTAGTCTGAATCATTCAAGTTTTGACACCCATGGGCCATTTTTTCTTTTTGGGGTTTAACATAGAGGATACTCCAGGTAGAGGAATTTGACTGAATCCTTTCAAGGTCATGTTGTTTTCACATGCAACTTTCCTTTTTTTAACTTATGTAAATCCACTGCTCATGCTAATTAGAGTGAATTTATGACCACATAGAAGAATGTGGCATAGAGGATAGAAAGCTGGTTGCAAAACCAGCAAAACCTGGGCTAAACCTGGAACACATACTGGGTGAGTAACCCTGGGCAAATCTTTTAAAGACTTAGTACTCAATGCAATTCCCAGAGACTATTAAGCTACAGAAAAGGTGCTGACCTGAATTGGTAATAAAGGATAAAGAATATTTTTTATCTAGAATTTCCTAATAATAACAAAATTATAGCATTGGTACCTGTCATTATGAACAATTGTGCTCAAAAAGTTAGAATCCTCTAATAGTAAATGGTAATGATTTTATTTAAATTAAAGGCATTTCATAATTCATTATGCAACTGAGCTATAAATGCAATTCTTACATTTTGTTAATTACCAACATTGAAGAGAGCATATTAGGCTTTCAAAATAGAATAAACATATTTCAGTTAAATTACTAAGAAGTACTTGATTGAAATTCAGTGGAAGTAATGCACTTGACCTTCTGGAATACTCTATACATATCTTGAGCTTTATTTCAAGTCCTATGTCTCCCAAATAAAAATGTATTTTAATACACATTGCTTAACCAATAAAAGTGAAAACAAAACAATTTAAAAGTCACTTCAGAAAGTTAACATTTATAGAACAGCTATTGATCATTACTTAAGAAAATAATTTGAGACTGTTGAAACTGGACAGAATTATTAATGTTTTTATTCCATAAATCAAGAAATGAAAAGTTGAAAAAATTAATCTATAGATTTTTGTTGTTATTGTTTTGGTTTCCTATGCTTTTAATAATGCCATTAAAACACTGCAATACTAGGTAGAGATTGTAAGAATTTTGGCTGCTGTTGTTCAATAATTTTTCTAGTTGTGTTTGACTCTTTATGATCCCATTGAGGTTTTCTTGGCAAAGATACTGGAATACTTTGCCATTTCCTTCTCCAGCTCAGTTTACATATGAAGAATTGAGGCAGACAAAGTTGTTACTTGCTAGGAGTCAAACACCTAATCAATATTTAAGACTGAATTTGAATTCAGGTTTTCCTGACTCTAGCCCCAGTGATTCATCCTATGTGACATCTTGTCCATATCCTTCCCTAAATTTGCAACAGGAAGTGGAACAGATAAGTTGAGGTGGGGAGAGGACTGCCTTTAGATTTTGTGATATTTTATGAATATACATTTAGCACATAGAGAACACAGACCATGTGCCTCCCATTCTTGTTTGGTTAATCTGTAACTTTATCCATGTCCTGCAGTCATAGGGTATTATCGAAAGAATGTTGATGTGACCCACAAAATGAAGAACTAGACATCAGCCAAAGAACTAAAGAAGAGAAGGAACCAAGATGGGATACTGATATGTGCAGGACTCCACTAGGCCTGAGTATAATGGGATTGGTGTCCAGGTAAAACCAATTCTTTCCCTTCACTTGTCACTCAGAGAGGAAACTGAGACTGATGAAAAGTGAATTCCCCAAACATAGTGGCTGAGATAGCTATTAGGCTCATCCTTTGAGGTACCATCATCACAAAATCATGGATAGTGAATGATGATTTAAAAAAAAAGACTGAAATCAACAGTCTCAGGAGAAAGAAAAAATTAAGAACTTTCAATACAACTTGTTGAATTGCAAGAAAATATTAAATAACACTGGCAAAATTCCTTTTAGGATATATAAAAACAAAACAAACAAAAATCAAATAAATCTATACATCTACAAGTAAACAAAGAGGGAAAACTAAAAATTAATCAATACCTCAGGAAAGAGAGGTTACTATGGATTCACCAAAATACATGGAAGCCTACCAAGATGTTCCCAAATAGTCAAGTGAAATAACAACCTCAGTAGCAAAATTTATGACCTGAATAATAAAAATAATAGACATTGAATATATTGTTTATCATTTCTAACTCTTTCATTCATTTTCTTATCTCCAACTATACATCTACCACAACCAGGAATATATTATACAAAATAATAGCAAGAATGTGCTATGATCAACTATGAAAGACTTGGTTCTTCTCAATGATTCATGATCCAAGGCAATCCCAATAGACTTTTGACAGAAAACACCATTTGCATACAGAAAAAGAATTATGGAAACTGTATGTAAATCAACACATGCTATGTTCACTTTTTTTTAACCTCTCCCAGTTTTTCTTTTGCTCTGATTTTTCTCTCCCACCGCGATTCATAAAACAATGTGTATTAAAATAAATGAATTAACTATAACTATTTTAGAGTCAGTTTCATAGCAATAGCTTTATATATGATATCATTTTTTCAAGATTCTTTTCTTTCTAATGGGTCACCAACTACCAAACTGATTTTTCCTCATTCCCCCAGGATAATATATAAATTTCTCTGTTTTGCATTTAAAGATCATCTTAAACTGTTCTCAACTTATTTTTTTTTTCTTTGAGACTTGGGCTTGCCCAAAGTCTCATAGTTAGTAAATGTTTGAAGTTGAATTTGAATTCAGGTCCTCCTGACTCCAAGGCCCTTTGTTCAATCCACTGTTTCGCACCTTACTTTCTGATTTTATTACATATTATTACCCTCCATGATCACTGTGGTTCAGTCAAACTAGACATCTTCACATACAGTATCCTCATTTCTCATTTCTGTGCTCTTGTATTGGCTTTCCCTTGTGGCTGAAATGTATTCCTTGCTTATTTCTCATTCACAATTTTTAAATTTCTTTTAAGACTGTAAATTAGATTTTTCTGGATTTCTCAACTATTAATACCACCCTCTCAAAAATGCCTTTAGGCCATTATTAATTATGTATGTTTGTGTGTATAAATATTTTCTCCCCTAGTTAGGTTCCTTGAGGGTTTTGGATTGTTTTCACTTTAATCTTTATTATCCTCATCCTCAGTGCAATGCTTAATACATAGTATATACTTTTAAAAATGACTAAAAAAACTCATTTGATCTAAATACTTGCTTCCAAAGAGCAAAAATATTTCCTTCTAAGATAATTGTTATTTATATAATGTTTTGAGGCTTGCAAATCACTTTAATTTCCTTACTTCACTTGATTCTCACCAAACCTTGGAAAACAATATTACAGATTTTTTAAAAAATTATTATAATCTCTAGTTTATGGATTAAGAGTAGAAGATTTTATAGAAGTAAAGTCACAAAAATGGTTATAGAAGAATAAATAAATTCATAAAGGTTAAGTGACTTGCCCATAATTATACCCATTTTTAACCCATATTTTGTTTTACCCATGTTTTCTTGATTTAAATTAACACCTTAAAACTGTCCTGACACCTCCTTCAACAAAGGTCTTCTCTACTAAAGAGAAAGACGTTTTCCTAAAAGAAAATTACCTTTAGAAATGTCTTCCACTCACTCCATTTGGTGAAATGATAATGTACAAATTG
The DNA here is from genome assembly GCA_023553655.1 of Myrmecobius fasciatus. Lineage (NCBI taxonomy): Eukaryota > Metazoa > Chordata > Mammalia > Dasyuromorphia > Myrmecobiidae > Myrmecobius > Myrmecobius fasciatus. Next base: position 40,314 of record JAJPUD010009209.1, on the reverse strand, counting down.
TACCATTTCCTAGAATATTTAGAAGTCTATTAAAGTCCATTGAATTTAAATATAGATTTTATTTAGTTGTCAATGGTATATCATTTTGCTTGTTTTAAAATTGCTTTCCATAAATGTAAAATATTAAATTATCATAATCATATAATAGAATAACCAAACCATACATCATATAATACACATTATATAATGTGCAATATTATATTTAGAGAGAGATTTTAACTAACATGAAAGACATGCACATACACACACAGCACATGAAACAAAGAAACTTGCAAACATGTCCTTTTCCATTTCTACACTGAGAGTGGTAAAGTTAAAGCAAGCATTTTATAAGGCATAATGGGACTAAAGAATGAAGTCTGAAAAAATGTCTAAGTTAAAGATAGTCTCTTTATAGTTGGTAAAAGTCCTACAGATACTCCTGTATTAGGATTACATTGGACTGGTTGCATCAAGCCCCAGAATAGTATGAGATCTCCTGGGCAAGTCCCATAAACACTCAGTAAAGTTGAACTTAATGATATACATGTGAAAAAAAATAAATGAAAAATGTTTATTTGCCAGTTAAGAAACATATGTACAGTTAGGAAATATAACTTATCGAACTCATTTATCACATATTCATATGCATATGAATGCAATGAAACAGCCATGTCCAATGATGAGGAGTAACATATGGAAACATATGCTTATCAAAAACATTTGTTAACTTGTGAATGCAGCATATTTATATCCTTGCATGTGTGTAACATGCATGTACAAATAAAGTCATAGCTGTCTGTAGCATTACAATTTCATGTATTCACATGCACAAGCACTAGAAACTTATGTTTCACTTCACACATCATTCTCCAGACTTTTCTTCATTAGCTGCCCTTCTGTCACAGGTTAAATTCTTGTCCTTCCTTCATAAAAAAGGTTTATCAATTTACTTTGTTTATGGTTGTGCTCACCATCCTTGGAAATAATAATTTACAATCTTCTGTGGCTACCATTACCCTATCTGCACTTCATCCCCTTATTAGAATGTAAGGTCCTTGAGGGCAAGAGTTTTATAAATATTTATAATTGTACTCCCAGTGGATGTCATATAATAAATGCTAAATATAATATTTTATTAATTAATGAATTAATTGGTTAATTGAGACATGCTTTAAATAGAAAATGAGTTTAACCCAGAATTAAATAAGAGATAAAGAATAGGCTTAATTATTTATAGAATATTACAGAACAAACAAAAACCCTTCTTTTATTTTAGCAATAATATTTTACTACAATTATATTACCATGAGTTAAAGAACACCACTGTCACCAAAGAAAGAATTACTTGCAATCATGCAGATTGGCTGAGAGAAATGGACCAAATAAAGAAGTGCAAAGATAAATGAATGAAGGAAGCATTAAAAATGTATGAAAGAAAAAGAAAGCATGATGAGATAAAGGAATACTTCTTGGAAAGTGGTGTGTTCTAAGTTCATGATAGGAAAAAAATCAAAGAAAGACACCAGTATGTTTAATTGACTCATGTGATAAATTTCTAAGAGGGAATGGACAAGAATCTTAAAGGATATGTCAGCAAGAATTGACTTTGATCTGTATTACTGGAGAAAACAACCATATTGATGAAGTCACAAATCAATTTGAGCATTATGATTATTCTGAGGATTTATTTATTTTTAATTCAATAGTATTTTATTTTCCAAATATATGTAAAGAAATTTTCAACATTCATTTTTGTAAGACATTATGTTCCAAAATGTTTTGTCCTTCCCTTCTTGATCTTCCTTATGCCCAAGATAGCAACAATCTGATATAGATTATACATGTTCAGTCATTTAAAACAAATTTCCATATTAATCATTTTGTGAAAGAAAAATTAGAACAAAAGAAAAAAACACAAGAAAGAAAAAGAGATGAGGAACAGCAATAAAAAAGGTGAAAATAGTATATTTCAATGTGCATTCAGTCTGCATAGTTCTTTCTCTGGATGCAAGTGGCATTTTCCAACCTATATCTGTTGGAATTGTCTTGGATCAATGTATTGCTGAGAACAGCCAAGTCCATTAAACTTATAAGGATTTATTTTTTAAGCTATCTGAGAGAAAAGACAAATTTTGGAAGAAATTTTGGAAAATTTTGGACTATTATAACAAAAATAATTTTCTTAAAGATCACTGAAAAAAATAACTACCAACCAACTACTTACTTTTTCATTTTTTCAAAATTTTTGTTAAAAATGTTGTCAATATTCCAGATACATACTTAATAAAAGTATCCAGGAAGAAAGCAAAAGATGTATACTTTCATAAATCACAATTGACTTAAAAACCCCTTATTAAAATTTTCCTGTCATCAAAGAGATTCTAATGAAAGTGCTAAAATGTTAATAACAGAGAAAATTTCATTTTATAATCTCCGATTGTTAATAATAAACAAACTATAAAAAGAAGATGTATGCTTACAAAACATATTTGTCAACATTACAGAAGACATTTAGGACAGAAAGCAGATAGAAAAGGGATTTCTTATATATAGTAAAGTCCTTAGGTGATCTGATTTTTTCATGACATTGTGCTTATTGAACTAAGTCCTGTATTCTGCAAAGCACCCTTAGTGAGATCCAAATCAATTAAGTGATTTTGATCCATATATCTGAACAACAACAACAAAATTACAAATAAAAAATGGCTATTGTCCTGTTTATGGTATACATTTTGGTGAATTATTCATAGATCTAGTAACATATATTTTCTTTTCATACTGTTCATTGACAATGAATCAACTCAAAATTATATAGAAGAGACATCTGGGTTGCTTTTAAGCAAATGCAAAATTCTTTTAAAGATTCCAACATTTTTTTTTCCCATGAAACTAAGGCCAATCTTTTCAATATTGTTTTGTGTGCTGTTCTGGATAGTGGGTCTTGGAATATTATGGTCTTTAGAAGGTAAGCCAGAGGGCAGCATAAGCTTGATTGTTGGATAATGAATTTACAACACATCAAGAACCAAAAAATTCCTTAGAACTATCTAAAGGCATGTCATTTGAGTAATGTAAGACTAGAAAAGAAGATGGACTAGATTTTTGTTTGTTTATTTTTTATGTTGTGAAGTTTAACTGATGGACAATCTGCTCCTCCACTGATATCTGTGTAATATCAAGAAAAAAAAAAAGAAAACCCAAAGAACTAATCAAAATGAAAAAGAATGATCATTTTGTGACCTTGATTACAGATGGAAGCACCCAAATAGATGAAATCAAAGACCCACCAAAACATTGAAGGAAAGCATATTAGTGTAAATGCCAATATAAAATAAGAAATGGAATAATGCAAATAGATTAGTTTCATGGAAAAAATTGGCTAATAATTAAGGTTATGTTTCAAACAGGCCTAGTAACTACCTATGTCTACTCAAATATGTCACAACCTATTTGGTCTCACTTTGCTCATCTTCAAATTACTGACAATTGTATCATATAGAATACATTGAATTTGGTGTCAAAGGACCTGGGTTCAAAACTTTTCTGTCCTACTTTCTGATGATTTTGGAGAAATCATTTAGCACATCAATTTGTTCTTTATAAAGGGGAATTAAGTACTAAATTGGAAGATCTTTAAGATCCCATCTGGCTCTAAATTTCTAATTTTTGTGTTCCTCTAGAGGCCAATGAGCTCTATGATTAGATTATAAATAATAGCCATAAATCAAAAGGTTAAGGAATGTCTCAAGTGAATGATCATTTCAAATAAGAATAATTTATGAGGCTGAACAGTTGGTGTGATGCCATTGAGGAATGACTGATGCTTATTTATTTATTTGTTTATTTGGAAGTTGACTGCAGAGAGAAGGATCTGAAGAAATAATCTTATTGGTATAGTGAATTCCCACTACAGAAGATGTTTGCAGTTCACTTACAAAGTATAATCCTAGAGAATTACCTGGGGACACTTCCCCAATGTCACACTGCCAGTATTATTTCAGAGATAGTGGAATCCTGACACTGAGGCCATGTCTTTATTGACTATCCCATACATCCTCTCAGCTCCTCCCATAGATATTTAAAAAAAAATAAACTGAATATCAAATATAAGAGAATTGCAAAAGGAAATAAGATATTTTCTTGTAAGGAATTATAAAATATATTCTTGCTAGCTTATGGAAGCAAAACCTATAACTATACTTGGAACCATTAGTATAAAATTAATTACAAATACACTAATGAATAACCTTTCAAAAATGATCCCCATAGAAAGGTATGCATTTGAAAGATTTAGTAACATGGGCAATAATTAAGAATGAAAGGCAAATGATATGCTAGATCAAAGATGTTATGGTAAAGAAAATGGATAGTGTCATTTCTCTGTCAAATAAAAGTGGCAAAGATTACTGTTTCCTTCTAATGGAAGTATAAAAAAATTTGATGATCCTCCCTGTTACAAAACAAAATAACAATCTTTATTGATCACCTTCCATGTACCAACAGATAATACCATAAAGGGAAAATAGAATAAAATCCCCCCAAATTTCATTGATTGAACAATTGTGTGACAACTAGATCAATACAACTAATCAATGTGAAAGTAAATGCCAGTTGCTGCAAGTGACAGTAGGGCAATTTCCTCGGGGTCAACTGCTCTGTGCTTTGGAGAAGAGACATCGTTCTTTTTGAAACAGTTAAATATCTTTCAGTGTCTGTTTTGTGATTGTCTTGTTAATGTTAGAGCATAGTATGTGGGCCATGTATCCTGGTTCATCTAGCTCATGATCCAAGCACACCTATATGTCAAAAGTAAATATACCTGCAGGGGAAAAGATGGAAAGTAATGTAGAATCTCAGAATCTAGAAATAATCATGAAGCACAGAAAATGTAAGAAATCTGGAGGGAATTCAGCTAGAGTTTTTTTTTTTTTTTTTTCCTCAATTTTTACCCCAGATGTCCCATAAGTTATTTAGATTCCACTTTAAAGTCTATCATAATCTGGCACTTTCTTTCTAGTCAGAAAGTTACACTTTACTGATGTATACTTATATTTTCCTATATATTCATATATTCTGTAATTGAATTACAATAATTTCCTTGCTGTTTTCTGCATGTAACAGTCCAGGTATTTTCAACGCTATACTTAATGCTTTGAATTCTCTTCTTTCACTTTACTTATTCACTTCAAATACCACCTAAAATCTTACCTTTTGATAAAAGGCTTTTCTAATTGCCATTAATGATAGTACCTTTTTTTAATTGATTATCTCCAAATTATCTTGCATGTACATCATTCATAGCCTGTTGCTTGCCTGTTGTCTCCACTTCCCCCACCCCCCACATTATGCTTTGAGAGTACAAGTGTTTTTTGCCCTTTCTTGCATAGCCATTGCTAAACATAGTGGCAGACACTTAATAGGTACTTAAATGCTTATTGACTCATTTTAAAGAGTAATAGGTTTAACTGTAGTGAGATAACTCAGTATCATTAAGCCCCTTCCCCAAGAAAGCATGAAAACAATTTTAAACAAATTCCTTTACCTCTAGTCTTGATGACCATCTGAAATTTTAAACATTTATTTTATTATAACCAATTGAAACAGCTAGGTAGTTGAAACTTCAGCCAAGAAATTGAATAGTTGGTCCATAGACACCAATAATGTGCAGACAGCCTTGAAATATTTAATATCATTTCCAAGTTAGATATGTTTTGTCATGTGATAATTTCCCCACAGCCCTTGAATAGGTTTCCAACTTATTAGTACTTATCACTGTAGACTTTTTTCTTGCTGACATTTCTTCTATCTGATATTATCTCATTAAAAAGAATAGCACTTTGAGAAATCATTGTTTCCTTGGATTCTAATACAACTGAAGGGGGTATATTATCATTCTTTTTTTCAGGAGGATGACCTGTTAAGTAGTTAAAGCTATACAGTAAAGAGTCTGATCGAAATTCACAGTGCCCACATTAAATAATGTGCCAGAGGCCAAAAGCATTGAAAACAAATGAGGTGAGACTGACAGATTGGCCCAATAATCAATGAAGCAAAAGTGTTTATAAACATTTTTAGTGCCAATGAATCCTCCCTTACTCTACCTCCCCAAACTCAGCAAAGTTTTTTTTTTGTTTTGTTTTTTTAATAGGCTTATAAAAAAATGATAAAACCTCCCACAAAAATCCAAATATTTCTAGGGATTTTCAACCGTGTGTATTAAGCCACTCAATTCACAATGAAGGAAAATATCTCCCCATTGAATGTAATCTCCCTCTCAAACTCCCCAAAGAGCTACCCACATTAATCTTGTGAAAATCAACTGACAATTTTTTAAAATGTCAAAACCTAATCTATCTCTCCTCTCCCCAAAATAAATTCACTACTTGCCTGTGTGAATATTTCTTTTATTATTCTGACCTCAAAATCCAAATGAAAGGCCAAAGATCTTTTTTTAATATAATCTAAATCCTTATTTAGATAAACACACATGTACATATATGCACACACATGTGTGTACATTTGCAAGTGCAGACATGTAAGCTGTTGTTTTCTTCTCAATTGCAAAAATATTTTCTTTGCTGCTTCAATCACTTGAGGTTCTGGAAGATATTCCTCAACTTGTGTGTCTATGGCTATAGTTAGGGACCATTGATCATGTTTCTTTTTGTCTCTTTATCATCTCTCCCTATTTCTATCTATCTGTAGATAAGGAGTGTGCCATTGTGGAAGATACAGGTTCAAATGCAGCCATTGATTTTTTGCTGGCTGCCAGGCCTTAAGCAAAATCACTTAAATTTACAGTGTTCCAAGAGACTGAATGATTGTGAAATATACAGTGATGCCAACCTGGAAAAAGCAAGGTGGCTCAGTGAATAAAGTGCTAGACCTGGTATCAGGAAGACTTTAGTTAAAATCCAGACTGATGCACAGTAGCTGAGAGTCCACTTTACCTTTGCTTGTGTAATGGATTGCAGAAGGCAATGTTAAGCTACTCCACTATCTTTGAGAAGAAATCCCATTTGGGAGTCACAGAGACATTACTGAATAACAATAATATAAATAAAGATACCAACCTTCTGTGACAGATGGTACTTCCTCATTGGAGAGTTTTTCATATTAATGAAATCATAAGTTCATTGTCTATTCATTTCCATAAATAAATTATATCTTATCTATGTATGTTTGTATCTAGAATATTTCTACACCCAGCTAGCTAGGTGGCAAACAGGATAGAGTACTAGACTTGGAGTCCAGAAGATCTGAGTGAAAATTTTGTCATAGATATTTACTAACACTATTAACTTTGGCAAGTCATTTAACTTCTTTCAGCTTCTATTCCCTCATCTGTAAATTGGGTGATAATAATAGGTCCCACTTTACAGGGCTATTATTAGAATCAAATGAGATAACTTGTAAAGCACTTTGCACTTTGTAAATCTGAAAGTGTTAAATAAACAGTTATTATCTTGTTCCTGAAGAGTTCACATTGTTCAAAGTTTCAAAAATGTCTATGAAACCTAATTCCTTCCCTTTCTATATTATTCCCTACCTAACCAAATATTACTCTAAACCTCATGTATAAAATCATAACACCATTTCAAAATGTGATAAAAATTCAATGTGCTCACATTTTAAAATAAAGATCATTGACTTAGAGCTAAATGGGTTTAATCAAAGACACTTATTTAAATTGGAAAATTCAGACTAAGAAGTTAAATGACTAGCAAAAGTTCACATAGTATTGATAATGGTTGAGAATTGAACCTTGTTCTTCTTAATCCAAAGCTGGAACTTTTTTTTAGTATGCATATTTTATTTATTATATTTTAATTATTTTTGAATTATTTAACAGATAAATTCAATACTTTTGTTTGCTTTCTATTTACCTATGCACCTTGTGAGATTGCGTATTTTGTGAGAAAATGCACAATCTTCTTGACAAAAAACTTTTATACATTTTCAAGAGACTATTATACCTTATGTTCCTTTGTGCACACTAATTCCAAAAGGTAAAGTGATGTTTAAACATCTATAAGGTCAATTATAACTGAATAATTCCACATTCAACCCTTTGTTGGTTTAAATGTTACAACCATTGTTGGCTGAACCACAGTTGAATTCTATTCCCTGGTTTTAAGTGTGAATTGTAGAGCATCCCCAGAAACAGTTGACTAAACTTTGTATATTTTTCCTGGAGAAGAGGAGATTTAAAGAAGACGTATTAATTGTCTTCAAATTTCTGAAATGCTGTGATCTAGAATAGATTATAAATTTATTCTGGTTAGCACTTGAGAATGGAACTAGGAGTAATAGATGTAAATTTCAAATTTAAGATCACTTTAAGAAAAATCTTTAGGGCAGGAATCCCAGGCACAGCTGGGGGGGCAGGAATCCCAGGCACAGCTGGGGGGACAGGATATAGCCTCTTTCTGCTTCCCCTACCTCAGCTATTGCCCCAAGATAAGCATCTCAATCAGTGGGGGAGCATTCTCTTGATTCAGTTGGAATGGCCAGCCAATTACTGTCAGGCCCCAGCTTGAACTGTTCTGGGTTGCTCCCCCAGCTTCAACAGTATTTAAATTTAAAAAAAAATGATTCTGGGTGAAAGGGAAAGACTTTTCCAGTCATATGGGCAATATCCAAAACACCTTAAGGCATATGTATAGATGCATATGCAGGTCCAGCAAGGAAAGAAGCCTTATGTCTTCAAATTGCCTAACTATCCCTGGAAATTCACTCTCTGATAAACTGATTGCCATACCAAGAGGCACACTGGCTACCAGTCCCACAAGTGCCACCATTGTCCAAAGGCTTTCTCCAACTCTGACCATTTGGACTTGCATCTAAAGTGGCATTTGGAGGCACCAGTCTGCCCCCCCTCCTTGGACCTCACTCTCTTAACCTGAAGGTCAGGAAGGAAATGGCCTATAGCTTCCAAGGAACATGGGACCTTCTGAATCCCCAGAGCAAAATGCCTTTCCTTCCAAACCATCCTACCTTAAAGAAAGAGTGTCCCCATAGCCAGTAACCTGTTGTCTTATATCTTTCTTGATGGCCCTCAAATAATATGTCATTTGCTTTTTTTATGGAGAGATCTAGATTTTGCTTGTTTCTCAACCACTTACTAATTCTGAGATAGGTGTAAAATGGAGAAAATTAACTGATGTGTATTTGAGTATGTGGGAGCAATATGGAAATGTGAGAAGGAAAAAAAAGGGGACATATTCTAAAAACAATCTCATGACAGAGAAATCAATCCATTTCCTCCAGCTCCTTGACCCTCATTCTGGGGAGCGTGCCATACCTGCTAGTTCCACTCCCCAGATCTGCTTTTGGTTTCAGAATGGACCTAACCCAGCTATGGCCCTTTCAGGCTATATGAATATGGCTTCCTTGTGGAAGATCAGAAATCCAAGACCCAACAACAGTGGGAGGAAGATGGATTGACTTCTGTTCAAGGATTTCTTCCCATTGAAAGCAAGAACAGGCAGGATTCTGGGTAACTAAGCTATATCAAGACAACTGGGGTCTTCCCTGGTGAAGATTTTATCTTGTCTGGCTAGTGGAATTACTGGGAAATAGCCAGAGAAAATGGGTCTTACTGCATAAGTACTTCTGTGACAATAGGCACAGTTGGAAAGGTGGGATATGCTTGAGATCTCTTGCTGACCCCTGAGATTCTCCATCTCAGTGAAGAATGCATCTGCTTGTCTCACCCTATGAGTAATGCCAGAGGGTCCCAACCTCCCCAAAGCCACCCTGACATGAGTAGGTTAGGGAATAAGTAGGAATCTCCCCCTATCTCTCTCGCCATGCCTAGCCATGTGCAAAGAGATTTTCTTCTCTCATTGTCCTGGCCATGGCAATGTCCATAGCCTGGAAGATGCCCTGCCCTTCCTTTATCTTGCTGTACTGACATCTCTGTGTTGGGTTGCCATTGGTTTCCAGCTATATGGTACCCATCTAACAGCCTCCTATATCTAGCCTGCCTCAGCTCTGCTGCTCTCTACTGCCATCTGTTGGTATAAAATGACTAGAAAGCCTCTCTAGTCATATAGGATGCCTTTCCCTAACTAGCCACCTATCTGACTGCCAGGGACTCATTGGTCTCCTTATATCTTCTTAATTGTGCTGGGATAGTCTCTTTAAACATTTAGTCTCATTCTGTACAACAAATATGGGTACCAAAGAAGCACACCTTACTCTGTCTTTTCTAATAGTGACCATAATTGTAATTCATAAGATAGGTTCATACAAGGGGTCTTGAAAGGAGCTAAAAAATTTCTCCCATCAGGATGGTCCAAGAAGAACCTGTGAAGAAGGTTACTGTGGTTTGAAGCAGCATGGCAGTTATAAGGCTGGTGTAGAGAACAGAAGAGTTGTTCTTCTACATAGACATGTCACAAAAGTAAAGGAGAAGTCAGGTGCACCTTTGGAACCCTAGATGGCCTTATTGATTGTCCAGGTGGGATGCAATACATAAGGTATAAAGTGATATTGTAAGAGATGAAACCAAAAAAGCTGCTGGGGATCCAGATTGAAGAATTCTATGAATAACAGAACTAGGAATCTGCTTTTATCTTGTAGGCCCTAGGGAATCCTAGAAAGACTTTTTTTAAAAAGTTTTTTTTTAATTAAAACAAACAAAATAAAGTAGATATGTTCATACACCCAGTAGAGCAGAAGAAAAAAGAACTACCCATCTCCCCTGTATATACATGACTTTGATAAAAATATAATTGATTGGTTCCACATTAAAAAAAAGAAAAGAAAAAAAAATCTTCCTAAAAACAATTAATTCCAATATTATTTAAACTATTTGGAAAAATAGTTGGAAAAGGAGATCAACCAAATTCCTTTTATAATACAAATATGGTCCTGAGAGTTAAAATAGGAATAGTTGAACCAGAGAATGTAATGAATATTGATGCAAAAATTTTAAATAAAATATTAGCAAAGAAATTATAGCAATTAGCACCAGGATAATGCCTAAAATTCACCTCCATATCTTATAATACAATACTGAGGTTCATTCAAATTCAGTTTACATATAATGTCTTGCAAATGGCCTTTTCTTAACCTCTTCAGCTGTGGGTATCCAATCCTGCTCCACTACTTTGGATTAACATTACAAATGTTTTATTTATACACATTGTAAATATTTTACTTAGTTACCAGTATGTATATATATGTGTATATATATACATATAGATACACATGATATATATATAGTTGTATATATACATATATATGTAGACATATATATACATAGTTATATGTATACATATATATATATATAGATACATAGAGAGAGAGAGAGTTATTTGTATGTATGTATGTATGTTGTTTTCCTTGTTTTGTTATAAACTTCTTGAGGCAAGAGAGTATTATAGTCCAAATACCAGGAACAAAAACTGGCACAAGTTAAATATTGAACAGATGCTTCTTTGTGAAGAGATTTTAAGCTCCTTGAGGACAGTATGTTATTATATCCTTGTATCCTTAGCAACTATCTATAGTAGACAAATATTAATTGGTAGTAATTAGAGCATACAACTAGAGAGAGAAAAGCCAGAATTTGAGATTTGCCTTAGAATCTTACTAGATTCTGTCATCGTAGGAAATCCTTTAATCCCTATATGTCTACCTTTCCTCATCTCTAAGATTATTTTAAAATATCAATTTACATCAAGTTTGTTGTGAAGATAAAATTAAATGGCATAAATGATTTCAGTTAGACTATTGCAATAACCTTCTTGTAGGTCTGCATCCCTCTTGTCTCTCCCCACTTCGATCCATTTTCCATTCAGCCACCAAAGTGATTTTCCTAAAATGAAGCTCTGATTATATCACACCCCTTAATAATCTTCAGTGGCTCCCTGTATCTAGAGGGTTGAATACAAAATCAAATCCTCTGTTTGTTATTTAAAGCCCTTTATAACCCAGCCCCCTCATACCTGTTCAGTTTTTTTTTTAATCTTACTCCCCAAAACATAATTTCTGATCCAGTAACACTGGTGTCTTTGTTGTTGCATAAATGAGATAGTCTGCTTTTCAGCTTCCTGCATTTTCTCTTGCTATTTCCCATGTTCTACCTCTTTATTTCTGCTTATTGACTTCCCTGGCTTCTTTTAAGTTCCAACAAACATTCTGTTTGTAAGAGGAGACCTTTCCTAACCTAAATTTTAGTTCCTTTCCTCTCTTAATCATCTGCTTATTCTGTATATGTCTTATTTGTACATATTCATTTGCTTGCTGTCTTCCCCATTAGATTATAATCTCTTTGAGACTTTGTGGGCATGTGTGGGTGTATTTGTGAGAATTTAAATCTCCAACAAGTAGCATGTCTGGCATATGGTAGGCACTTAAATGCTATTGACTTACTCTAAAATATTAAAGTACTGTATGGAATTATTGTTAGAAGTTTTAGAAGTTGGATTGTTTTTGTAAGATTCAAAACAATCTTTTCAAGAGGCTAAAAGTCATTGTGTTTGCTACTAGAAAAAAAAGTAAGAATAGTCTAAAATAATAAGCCAAATATTCAGTTTACAAGACAAAAAATTTTAAAAGCCATAGTCTTAACATATTAGTGACTATGCAGTTGGACAGCATAGCATATATAAAGCACATCAAAAACTTGAAGTACTAAGTAAATGTTATTGCTTGTAACACTATCCAATGCAATTCAATAAACATTTTATAAAGCACCAACTATGTGCCAGGCAATATGCTATATGTTGACTATACAAATAGTAAAAAAGAAAGTCAGTTCCTGCCTTCAAATTATTTATATTATAAAAAGGGAAACAACATACAAATGTAGCAGGAAAGCAGGGGCTCAAGCAGACGAAGGATACAGGATAGCTTGTTCTATGGAAATGAAACTAGAGAGAGTAGCAGATACAAAGAAATGTGAATTGAGAGTCCAGTTTCAGCTCTCTATAAAAGAAAATATTTTGAGGAGTTTGATACTTCCCTGGCCAGCTTTATAATCATAGGGGAGAGGAGACTGATAGAGTTGTGTCCTTCAGTGCATGTTATCAGCATGGTAGAGATATAAATTAATTTTAATATTGTACCATTTAATTATTAATAGTAAATTTTGACAAACCCTTCTCTGTAATGAGACTGGCTTAGAGAAAAGCCTTTCCTTTCCTAAAGAATGTGAGAAATATTCTAGATCTGTTCAAGGCATGTGGAAATTAGATTTTTATTTAGTAAACAGAACTAAGTTTTTGTTCTCTCCTTGGGGGAAAGAACTTTTCTCCTTGATCTCTTTTAATACTTTGAGGAGGCCCAGCCCATGAAGGAGAAAGTTAGCCACAGAAATCTGCATGGAAATGACTTCCTTTGTCCGATTTCTTGTGATCAAACCAAATCCTTAGCAGGAAGAACTGAAGATTTTCTAGCTCGCCTCCTCATTAAATGTGCACCAATAAGGGTCAAGTTTCACTAGTCAGAGGAGTTAAGGTGTTTCCTAGTGTCCTTTGGCATCTATGGTTACTCAGAGAAACTATTCATTAATTTATTGATTATTGAATAGCCTAATTAATAAATTGATTCATGCTAGATATCTTGTTCCTTTGAGATTTTATTTGCTGCAGTGGTGAATTAAGAAGTAATCAAAAGTTAACGTTTTTAAGCTTGATTCTCCTGGGGACTTAAAAAAAATCACATACTGATGCCCCCATAATGTTATCAAATATTTATACAGCTTACTCTTCTAACTGAGAAATCAAAAACCCCACAGAGATGAATAAGGTCATAATAACTAGTTTATGCCTTTTTCATCCCAAATGGTTGGAAATCTAGCAGCAATATTCACCTTCACATAACAGTCAAAAACATCCAAAGCTAGTCCCTCCTGTGACTCCTTGGATAGGAAGGAGACTTCTAAATAAGCTTTTCTTCTGAACTTTAATCATATTTGAAAGGATTAAGGAATATGTTTAAACAAAAATTGTACAATATAAGTATAGAACTTACCAATTTTGTAACAGGGAAGATTTTTTGGGAGAGACCTTAAGGGTAACTCAATTTAAAGGTGGAGAATTATTTTGACTTTAAATGAAAGATGCCAAATTACCTGTCCACTTTGATTTATACTGTTTCATTCCGTAATGCTTGAAGAATATATAACTAAAACAAAATGAGCAAATGTATATTGAAAAGAATGTTGGACTTAAGCCAAGAGTCTTGGATTCATTTTACTGTTTTTACTTAAATGACGTTTAGTAAGTTATTTGACTACTCTATTGTATATTGACTATACTATATAGTATATTGACTATTCTAAGATTCATTTTTCAACTGAGTTTATGATTTCATTAGTTTTATTGATATGAAGCACTTCTTATAAGAAAATACCTTCTACCAATGGAGAGCAGTAGTAGCTTTTAAACTGAAGGTTTAGCAAGCAACTCAGCCACTGAAACATTGAATGATTTGCCCTGAGTTAGGTACCAATTATGTGTTAGAATAGGTCACTTGAAACTGGGTATACTTAAGATCATTTGCAATAGCTGCCTCAACTATAAAATAAGAATAATAGCTCTTAAACTACATACCTCAAAAAGTTATTCAGTTATGTCAATGTGAACTATTATTATATCATTAGAATAAATATTTATTATGTTGTTCATAGTATCTTTTTACTATTATGTTTTATTGTTTTAGACTGTATTGGGTTCAACCTGCTTCCTACCTGCGTCACCTATCTCCTTTCCCTAGCCCATGAATTTTCTTGGCTATACATAATGTCTTAAAGGTTTTAGTGCAATTTTAAACTATTAAAACTTTATTTTGGGAGAATTGTAGGTTCCTTTTATGTTTTTGGATCAGTAGACTGTGCATGAACCCATAATAAAAGAGAGATTATAAGTAGTATATAGCCACTTTTGAAAAAATTCTTACTTCCTTTACTCAAGTGACTTTTGGTTAAAAATCAAGAATTTAGCTTTTACTTTTTTAAAAAGGAAAAATATTGCAAGTGAAATTACTGCATGCAAAGAATTAACTTTTTTTTTCATTTTTAAAAAGTAAAAACCTATATTGTTTGGATTTCAACTTCATTTGATGCTTCTACACTGAAAACTAAACAAAGAAAAGTCACTCTTGAATGCTCCTGTATCACCCTAATCCAAAAATCTGACCACATATAGAGAAGTAGACACCTCTGCTTCGTAGGTTTTTGTTAGAATCAAACAATGGAATGAAATACATTTTTATTGAAGAAGAAGCATTTAGTTTATTTTCCAACCGTGTTTAGGTTTAAAGTGCTAATGAATTCCCTGTCATATTAGAAACTTTTTTCTGATACCAAAGGTCTCTGAATTAGATCTGTAACTATTGAATCAATCTCTCCATGTTTATAATTTTCTTATCTTCAAACAGGAATAATTTTCCTCTCAGCTTAAAGATTGCCAGCTGCTTCCAAAAATTTTCATTTTAAATACCTGCTTTTTCTGTTGGCAGGGGTCCCTTCTCCCTTCAATCAACATCTTTACTTTAAAAAACAAATTAAAAGCATACTATTCTAAAAAAGGCTCTCTGAAAATGAATTTCTAGTAATTAGACACAGACAAGTTTTCTGCAGGGAAGTCTTATTCTACATAATCAGAATATTCTACCCAATTTATTCCTTGCCATTCATCTTTATATGAGTCAGGAGGGAAGATGTGAGGAATGTCATGGGAAATAAATTAGCCACTATAGTCATTCCCTCATTCTTTGTTGTTGTTGTTGCTGCTACTGTTTTTATATATTATGTGAAAAAAATTAGGAAGACATAAAAAAGGAAGAATGAAGTGGGGTGTCACATTTTCTAATAGCTGAATAGTTCTCCGAAGGCAACATGAGAGTAAAAGTTATCCAAATACAGGGTTTATGGTACATCTCTTTATTGATATCAATGTCTTCTCATGCCTTTTTCCTCACTGCTCAGAGACCCCAGGAGAAAAGCTTCTTTTGTCTTTTGTTATTGCAACACTCTCCACCTGCTGATATTTTGCACTCTCTGCCCTTTTACCCTACCTCCTACATCCTCACACTGGAATTTCTGCCACACAGTGAGACAGATGGATAAAATGATCATTCTGAGCTTTCATCAGGTATAGAATTTCTAGGACAGGTGGTGGGGAGACAAAAAATTCGAAAGAGAACTTTGAGAAAACTCCTGGGAAAAGGAAAGGGAGTACAGGTCTGTATTATGTATGGTTCCCCACACAATATTGTTTTCCTCAGTAACTACTAGAAAGTATTGACTATTCAATATTTCAGGTCAGTAGCAGAAGAACGGATTGATACTGGATGATGTAAAGAGTGGATTGTTATTTGTTTAAACAGTGAAGGAAAATGTGCTTACAACATAACTAACTAAAAATTCTAAGCCTTTGGGGTAAAAATCCACTATTTGACAAAAAATGATGGGGAAACTAAAAAGCAGTTTGGAATAAACTAGGCATAGACCAATATCTCACACCATATACCATGACAAGGTCAAAAATGCATAAATGATTTAGACATAAAAGTTTTTTTGATAAGTAAATTAGAGGAGCATGGGAAAATGTACCTGTCAGATCTATGGATAAAGGAAAAGTTTATGTCCAAAAAAGAATTAGAGAAGATCATAGGAAGTAAAATGGAAAATTTTGATTACATGGAATTAAAAAATTCACAAATCAATATATCTAAAATTAGAAGGAAAGTAAAAAACTGGGGAGGAGGTTGCAACAAGTTCTCTTATCAAGGGTTCATTTCTCAGATATATAGGAAATCGAGTCAAATTTATAAAAAATATGAGCCATTTTCCAAATCACAAAAGGTAAAAGAATATGAGCAGTCAGTTTTCAGATAAAGAAATCAAAACTATCAATAGTTACTAAAAATAACACACTCTAAATCACTATTGATTAGAGCTATACAAATTAAGACAACTCTGAGATACCACCTCATACCTGCACTCATCAAATTGAATAATATGAGAGAAAAGCAAAATGACAAATGTTGGAGAGGGTATGGAAAAGTAAGGACACTAATGTCCTGTTGGTGGATTTGTGAACTAGTACAACCATTCTGGAAAAGAGACCTATAAAACTGTGCATTCTTTTTGACTCAATAATATCCCTTTTGTTGTTGTTATTGTTTGCTCTTCATTCTCCAAGAGGTTCAAAATCAGGGAGGAGATGCCCTGACAGATAAGTGAATTGGATTTAAGTCAAGGAGAGTTATATGCAAGGTCACCTGCTCACTTTCCTCCAGTGTTATCTGTGTCTAGCAGCCAAATATAGACCAAGATGACTGAAGATGGCCCTGGATGCAGTAAGAGACCTTAGCCTTTTTAAGCTAGTCTTCACAAACTTTTAAACTAAAGTTTGACTGAGGCCACACTCATTCAATGATTAAGGCTAGGTAGCAATAAATGTAAAGAATCTCCTCTTTCAACTAGTCCAAAAAAATAAATAAATGAATGAATGAATCCTGGAGAGGATGACCCTCAGGGTTTATAGCCAAAGCAGAAATGACTGCTATTTAAATTTAATCTGAGTCATTCAGGAACCAAACAATGACCAAATGTGGTTTGACCCTGGATTTATTGGTGGCCAATTAGAATCAGATTGATTTGGGTTAAGGCCAGGTCCTTAAGAAAGAAATCAAGTCAGTAAATCCCAATATATCTTGGGAGGGTTTAGAAGTGCAAAAGAGGGGGAAAATGCTTTTATGAACATCTGAAAGTAAGGGTATGATGTCTTATGTGGACAAAGAATGAAAAGGAGGAAAGGAGGCCCGGAGGAAGAGTGGGAGAGAGGGAAGGAAGGAAGGAAGGAATCTTCCAATTGACAAATTCCAGTTTTTGAGGTAGCTTTACTCACAGAGATTGTTGTTTATCCTTTGTTTTCTAAGAGGATCATGACATCAGGGAGGTAATGCTATAACATACAAGTGAATTGGATTTGAGTGAGGATGATCTGTGAAAGATCACCTACCTCAATATCACTTCTAAGTCTACATCCAAAAGAGATCAGAGAAAAGGGAAAAGAACCTACTTGTAAAAGAATATTTATAGCAGTTCTTTTTTGGTGGCAAAGAACTGGAAACTGAAAAAATGTCCATGAATTGTGAGAGAACTGAACAGATTTTTGTTTGATTGTTATGAAATACTTTTTTGGTATAATAAATTATTAACAGGATGCTTTCAGAAAAACAAACTAGGAAGATTTAGATGAACTGATGCAAAGTGAAGTGAGCAGAAGTCGGACACTGTACATGGTAACAGTAGACATGTAAGGATGATCAACCATGGAAGACGTAACTATTCTGATCAAGACATTGATCCAAGACAAATCCAAAAGACCCATGATATAAAATGCTGTACAGCTCTGGAGAGAAAAATGAAGAACTCTGATTACAGATTGAAGCACGCTTTTTAATTTTTTTGTTTTTCTTATTGTGTGTATTTTCTTTCTTTTGCAACATGAATAATATAGAAATATGCTTTATGTAAATTTACATGCATAATCAATATATTGCCTCCTCAAGGGATTGTGGAAGGTACGAAGGGAAGGAACAGTTTAGAGAGACAAAATTTTAAAAATATGAAATGCTAATATTTTACATTTTTGCTTCCTTTGCCTATGTCAAATAGTACATGTACAAGGAATGAAGATACTAATTACTCATTTCCATAAAGAAGACCATAGCCTTATTTAATGTAATCTTAGACATTAAAAAAAAATCATCATCCCATACGAGTATGGCAGCTAGCTATTTTAACCTTGGTTAAAGTAATTTTGGAAAACAGGAATATAGTCCATAATTGGGCTCTTACTTGGATCCCTTTATATTTGGTTGGATCTCTCTGGTGATGTGATCTACTACTATCAACTTCTATATGCATTGGAAAATTTCCTGATACAATGAGTTATCAAAGTAATGCTGTTGTCAAGCTTCACCCCCTCTCCCCACTAATCAAGAAATTATTTTTGATTAATCCTTTGTAAAAAGGGTAGTGTACTTTCCCTGAGTTCATCAGATAATGTATATTTTCATTGTCTATTTGTTTCAAATTGATTATAGTTAGTTAACACATAATAAGGTAGGGACTGATTGCCGTGCCCATAAGAAAAGTCTCCATATCATGGTCTGTGATATCATTACCACATATCAACATAACTTTGGAAGCAACATGAGAAATCTAAATGTTGTAAGATAACTTTTTTGCCTTGACATTACTGACTTTATCTTGTATAAGGCTACCATATGAGATAAATTGTTTTGATATTTGTTTTGCATAATTTTATTTTCAATATTATGATAAGCATATGTGTGGCATAGATTCATAAGCCTTATGTTTATGTTCATAAACAACTATTAAACATATGGACCACTAGATAGTAAGGACAACAAATGGAAAAATTTTATAACCAACCTTATGATTATTTTATGTCATTAGGCATAAATCAAATTAAGTGGTCAACTAATTAGGTCTTTGACAACTGAGGAGAATTTGAGTATAATTAATTAGCCAACAACATAGCTAGAACTATAAAAAAGCCATCTAAGCTTCAGCATCCACCTAAATCTTGGGTGGCAACTTGGAAGCTGCTCCTATGTTCTCTGCATAGGAAACTCAAGCATCAGTCACTTTCACTTGAATGAAGTTCCTATAGATTGGGATTTTCATATCTGCCAGACAGCTACTTTAGAAGGAGATGGAAGGGTTCTGGCTGAACAGAGAAGAAAAATTGTGCTTTACCTACTAGTATGAGAATGGGAAACCCTAAATTGGTACTTTGTTCCTAGTGGGGTTAATTTTTATATTGTTTAATAGAGAATATGAACTGATGTTTGCATGTATATTATCAATAAAGTTTGAATGCTAGCATCAAGAAATATGCTTGTGATTGCATTATACCAGTGAGAAAATGCCATAGTAAATTGATTTTGTATGTACACCTTAGATTGCAGCAAATAACTCTCAGAAGTTGCCAGTTAAAATTGAGCAATTCCTCAAGGTATATGTAAAGTAGATCAATGAGAAAGAACTTAGGAGAGAGGCAGAGAAGAAGAGTAATTTTGTCCAATATTCTATAGTTAAGAAAAAATGTAAAACCCTCTATGAAAACTGAGAAGGCCTTTACTCTAAAACTTTCTAAAACATCTTTCTTGGACTCTTGTCATCCAACGTAGTGATATTAATGGAAAACCTAACCAATTAGATAGTTATTTATTTAAAAAATAAAGGTATTTTATAGTCATAGTTTAAACTTAAAGATTTATAAAGATTATAAAGAAAGATGATTATACTTGAATATAATCATTGACTTAATTCCCAGAGTAGAAAACAACATTAAAATCATATCTTGTTTGTACCTAGGCTCTTCCACTTAAAACTTCAAATATTGTCATAGACACTTGCTAGCAGTATGTTCCTAGGAAAATCCTCTCTGGGCCTTAGTTTTCTCATTTGTAAAAATGAAACAAGTATATTAGACAATGTTGAACACTGAAATTCTGTGATTCAGAGCTATCATATCAGCCACTCATTGCTTCAAATCTCATTTTATTTATATACATTCAAATCTGTATTTCTATCCCTAATTTTCCCTCTGAAATTCAGATTCACATTCCTAATTGCCTAGGTCCATCAAAGGTAGTTTTTTCAGCTCAACATATCTAAAACAGAACTTGTCATGTTTGCCTCAAACTGACCTCTTTTGACACCCTTCCTTCTATTAATGGCTCTATCATCCACCGGATTTTTCTTACTTTAAAGCTTAGTGTTTGGGATTTCTTTTTTTCAATTTTTTTTCCCACATACTTTCTCAAATCGTGGTCAGTTAATGTGCCCTGCCAATTTGATTTCCAAATTATTTCATATATAAGAACCCCTGCTGATTAGTTGTGTGTGTGTAATCTATATAGATCGAGCTATCTATCTATACATATGTCTGTCTACGTATATGTCTGTCTATCTCTATATCTATATACTTTCTCAATTGTACTCTTTAATCATCCCATTTTAAGTCCCTTCCACTACCCCTTGAATTAATGCCAACAGGTACCTACTCTTACTCTCTTTGTCTTGTTCTTCCTTAATAACAGGGACCCTGGACCACCAAGATCAACTTCTACATCCTTCTAGATCAATCTGATATTAAATATATCAGATGATGTCACTCATTTGCTTAAAAGTCTTTAATAACTGTGTATTTCATATTTAATGAACATCAAGTATTTTAGGCTGATCTTCAGTCTGACACCTCCCAACTTTTAAGATACACCATAATCTCCCTCCAACTGAGCTATGTTTTTGCTAGATTAAACTGTTATTTAGGCCCAGTAAAAATAATCCTTTTGCTTCTATATTTGTCTATGTATTTTACCTATTCCATGAATAATTTCTTATAACCATTGCTTTTTAAAAGCCATCAATGATTACATAGTTAATAAGCATCTATTATATGACAGGAACTATGTTAATTATTAGACATACAGAAAGAGGCAAAATACAGTCCCTGTCCTCTAAGAACTTAGAACATTATAGTTGGTGAGGGAAGTGAGGGAAAAGAAACAATGTGAAAACAACTAATAGAGTTCTCACTCTAAGTA
This sequence comes from Myrmecobius fasciatus, assembly GCA_023553655.1. Taxonomy (NCBI): domain Eukaryota; kingdom Metazoa; phylum Chordata; class Mammalia; order Dasyuromorphia; family Myrmecobiidae; genus Myrmecobius; species Myrmecobius fasciatus. Next base: position 18,723 of record JAJPUD010009209.1, on the reverse strand, counting down.
AGTGGACAAATTAGCAGAGCTCTACTTATGCTTTTGTGTAACATGAGTTTGGCCATTGATGTGGGGAGGAAGGGAGACTGTCAGAAAACAAAGAAGACTTGGGGCAGAACAAGAGTGCTCCTAGGATAATCAGGAAGACCTGAAGAAAAACCCTAGACCCATGATTTAATCACTGTGCAGTACAAAAAGCTCTAGGCTAGCTCCACAAGAAACAGCCAACAGGAGCCCTGGGGCTAATTGAGTTCAAAGGGATCCTCTACCACAGCCAAAGAAACTTTTATCTCTTGGACAGTGTGGGGCATCAAGGGTGTGAGTCCAGGAAGATTGAAGGAAACGCTACTGTGTGGCTGAGACATGGCCCTGGGTGAGAAGTATTAGAAACAAGACCACAGACTCAATTTCAAAGTCTGTGATGTTTTATTGAGAGAGATTGAAGCTTGCAGACTTTGATTCCCATGAGAAGCCAGGATAAACCCTTGAGAGAGAGTGGGATGTTACAGTGGATAGATGAAGCTTTTCTAGGTTAGTCTCCTTCCACTTAGCCTTTAAGTATCCAAAAAAAAAAATGGAAGGCTAAGGTGTATAAGCACACTCTTGGCCAGAAATCTTTTATGAAGAAACTCTGTCACTTCTTCTGTAGTAGTCTGTGATTTTTTCACATCTGTAATTTGTTTTCCTTCTTCCAGTATTTTATAAAATATTACTATTTCGTTTTATGATGTTCTTTTCTTCCCTATAATTATATAGCTATTGTATACATATTTATATTGTATGTGTAATATGTGTATTATACATAATAATATGTTGTATTATTATGTAGTATGGGGTTGATCCTCTGAGAATGAAGGACATACAACCACAACATTAATATGTGATGAATAAAGTGGTAAATCACATAGCTGGCTCAAAGCAAGTAGGACAGGTTCAGGTTTATCCTTTTGTGTCATACTGGCAAGTGACTTAACCTTATCATCCAATCATCTCAATAAGATTACGAATTATGAAGTAGTTGTGTTCTACTTTAGTAGAAGAGGTTTACTCCTGGATGGGGATAGTGAATAAAGTACCAGAGGAGGAGGCAGGAAAATTCATTCCTTGGATTCTAATCTAGCCTCAGGCATTTACTGGTTCTGTGACCCTGGGCAAGTCACTTAAACCTGTTTGCCTCAGTTTCCTCATCTGTAAAATGATCTAGAGAAAGAAATGGCAAATCACTCCAGTATCTTTGCCAAGAAAACCTCAAATTGGATCAGAAAGGGGTGAATGTGAGTGAAAACAGCAACCCAAAATGTTAGAAGTTGATGAGATTCTGATTGTTGTCATCAGCTCATCCCAGCCCAAAACTTCCCCCAGGCTTGAGTTCCACAGAAATCATTATTCATGGATCTCACTAGAACTAATCACATCACCAAGTTACTATGTGATATACCCCAAAACACAAGGCAGAAATCAGCCAGTAAGAAAGTGCACCAACATTGGACTGCAAACAAATCTCAAAAAATCTGTCTCCTCACATGATAGCTGCACAGTTCCCCTTCTTTGCTGTACTTGGGTAAATCTATGCTAGTTATAATATCATTACCATATACTAATACCCCCATGTGTTCTTTTCTCCATGAATTCAAGATAACTGAATGTGCAGTTCCACCAAGGTTTTAGGAGCTACCCAAATTAGTAAACCTCTCTTGTAACCTCAAAATTTACATAGCTTATTGCAATTAGCACAATTAACTTTATAAAATGCCTTGACTTGCTTAGTTTGTTGACTCCTTCAGGGAGCTTAGTCTGTAATGCTCAAGGAGAAACTGAGGCAGCATCACACATTGGAGATTAGTAATATTTTATTAATGTTAATTGAGAGCTTAGAATACATAGCTATGGATCGGGATTGCTGGGACTCTTGTCTCAAAGCACACAGTTCATTGAGACTTTAGCCTGGCAAACATTAGCCAGCCAACTGGATCTTAAGTAGGTCGAGCCATTAGTAAGTTTAGTTATAGAACTCCCAGGGCTCAGGGGAACAAAGAGCCCCTGCAGCAGAAGGAGGGGTTGACCACTGGGGAGGATTGGAGTTCCAGGAAAGGATTATCAATTTAATTCTGACAGGTAGGGGGTATGGAAAATAATAAATTCTGAGAAGCTAAGAAAGGAACTAGAAGACAGTAAGTCTGAAGCCAAAAGATAAGAGGTATGTTTAGGTATTTGGGCCATATGGAGGTTTTATGACTCTTTTGGAATGCTAGCCCAATTATTCCTGATGGTCAGGAAGTGGGGGCTACTGAGGCAGAACAATTAACTGAAACAGAGCAATTGAGGGAAACTGAGACATGGAACTGTGGCACAACAAGTCCACTCACTAAATGCAATTAAAATACTTTGCTTGAGTTGGAATTCTTTGAGGTGACACCATGACACATACCTGATATCTCAACAGTTTTACATGCAGCCAAAGAACTTCATTAATATATAACTGGGGAATATTTAACAAATAATCCAAAGGAATCTTTATAAATGGATTAGTGTCCCCCATTTCCATTTCAGCTTGACACTACTGCCCTACATAAAGAAAGCAAAGATATGGTTTTAGTTGTCTTTCATCTCAGATTTTAAATTCCATGAAAACAGGGGCTATGTTTTAATTATCTATCTTCCCTATTACCTAGTAAACTGTATCATGTGAAACTCTTACATGCTGTGAAGGATTGTACTGATTCTCAAATGAATCACCTTTATATGTCTACAATCTAAATTATAACTCAATTGCCCTGTCATCAGCCTTTTCTTCCAAATGAATTGAGTACAGAAGGTTATCAAATACAATCAAGGTGTTATTGTTATTTGTCTTTTGTTCTAGAAGAATAGCATGATAAAAGGTAGTGATGCCATAACAAATGAATGAGTTGGATTTAAATGAAGGTGGACTGTGCAAAGTCATCAGCCTCACTTTCTCTTACCAAGCCATTTGGGCCCAGTGGCAACATATAGATCAGGAAAACTGGAAATGAATGCAGTGGAAGACTTTGGCCTTTTTAAGCTAAAGTCTTTAACAAGTCTATTTGACTGAGGTAACTGCCATTTCAATGATTAAGGCTAGATAAGAATTGAGGCAAAGAATAGCAAAGTTAACAAAAACAAAAAACCACAACTTATCTGGGAAGAAAAGATTCTAAGAGTTTCTAACAAAAACAGAAACACTTGCCATTTACATTCACTCTTAGGACCCAAATGATGACTAACTTGAGCTTGACCTGTGGCCTATCAATAATAGCCAGAATGATTTGGGTTTAAGGCATACACCTTAAGAAAGAAATCTCTTGGGAGGTTTAAGCAATCAAAAAAAAAATTACATTCCTCTGGGCAGAGCACTTGCAAGTAAGTGTATGATGCTCTATGAACAAACGGAGATACAGAGGGAGACAGAAGCACAAAGAGGGAGAAGGAGGAGAGGAAGAGGAAAAGGGAAAGGAAGAGGAAAAAGGAGAGAGGAGAAAAAATAGAAAGGAGTGAAATCTCCATTTAGTAATAATAACTGAATATGAATAGGATGAACTCACCCACCTGAACTGATTAATTCGACAACACATTTCCTCTTTCTTCCTCCTTCCCTTTCTCTTTCTTTCCCTCCATCGTTCTCTTTCTCACTGCTTTTCTCCCTACCTCCTTCTCTCTTCCCTCCCTCCCAGTTCAGCTGAATCCCCACTGGGGCAGCTCTATTTACAGAGACTTTTGTTTTTTAATCTCCAAGAAGACCATGATATCAGGGAGCTGATGCCATGGCATGCAAGTGGGTTGGATTTAAATGTGGATTGTGGACATAATGTTTGAAAGTAAGGGGAAGGATTTAATATTAATAAAAATAAATGGCAGTTGAACAATACTTTATGGTTACAAAGTAATTACAATTATTACCAAAAGCATATTTCCTACATTTATCATTGTCTATAGCCCCTTTGTAGTCTTCCCAGAGAAGTTAAAAACACTATGTGTGTGCCCACACATAATTACATATATGTTTGCATGTGTGTGTTTATATTAACATATGGATACACATTTATGTATTACTCATGTAAAGGAAAAGGAATTGGATTATGAACATGACTTCAACTGTACCTTTCTTCTATATATGAAAAGAGTATTTGCCCCCATACATCATTCTACTATTGAACCATTCCCCAACAAGAGTAACAGGATATTACCCAGTCTCACAACTGATAATATTAACAACTTGAACTAGAATGATTTTAACCTTGCTTGCCCTAGTTTTTACTCAAACAATACCTTACTAATTTTTTTTAGCCCTTCCCCTTTACTCCACCTAATCCCCCAAATATACCCCTACTGCATTTTGCTCAGCTTGAACACTACTCAAACTCAAGAAAGGCAATTCAAACTCAATAGGTCCTAAACAAAAGTGTATTATTTTTTTTTAATTTCAAACTCTTCTTTCTTCACAATTTACTGTAGAAATTACTGCCATGCTGCTAGCCCACTAGGCTCACAACTTTTAAGTATCATCCTTGACTCCTCACAAACACTAATCTTGTTCTGTTGTCAAGTCTTGTCATTTCTGTCTTCACAAAATCTTTCACATCCCTTATTTTCTATTCATACAGCTTCCACTCTTACATAATCCCTCTTCATCTCACACCTGGACTATTGAATTGTGCTTCTGATCGGTTTACACAAACTTCCTTCTATTCTAATATACCAGTCATTTATCTGACAAAGGGATTTCCCTAAAATGCAGGTATGAATATCTCAGTTCCCTACTTGATAAATTCTAGTTGGCTATTACTTCTTGGAAGAAACACTAAAATTTGTTTGGCTTTTAAAGCCGTTCACTACTTGTCTCCTTACATTTATGGTCTTCTGATATTTTATTCCTCTCCATTTATTCTACAATCCAACTATTTGACTGATTGCTATTTTATGCACAGAATACTGTGCAGCTCCTGCCTATACATTTGTACTAGCTGTCTCTCATGCTTGATATACTCTTCTTTCTTCTATCATCACTGTATCCTGATCGCTAGCTTTCTTTAATACTCATTTCAAATCTTATCTAATGGTCTTTCCTAATCTCTTTGCTGTCTGTATATTTTTTCAGAGATTACTTTCCATTTATGTATAAAGCTATTTGCATGTTTCCTCATCTTTTAGAATATGAGCAGAATCTCTTTCTTCCCTCTTTGTGTCCTCAGCATATTGCATATTGCAGGATACATATTAAGTACTTAAAATAGAGACTGAGGTTTATGTATTTCCCTTGTAATCTTCTATTAAAGGCAAGACATGGATCTCTTTCAATAATTACAAGTTCATTCTTTGAGCTCTGTACTAACACTTATTGGCTGTATTTTCTCAGATAATTACTACAACCTTTTTTGAGTCTGTAAAACAAATTCTTGTTTTAATGTGCTTCTATATATTCCTCCTCCAGAGTAGTATAACTTCTATTATTTCTATGGGAATTTGACAGAAGCAGCTGGTTTGAGGTATGAGGGAAAGAATAGTGAAATAATTTTATAAGTTCAAAATAGTATTAACTTTTAAATGAAAGGTAAAAGAACAGGGGGATATTTGCACGGCTTGTATTTTATGACAACTGCATAACTACAATTTTATCTTCTTTCATATTCTAAAAGCTTGCTTGCTTCCGTTCTGTTTTGTATTGCTAAAATAGTTCTAAAAAAAGAAAGTACCATTAAAACTGAATTTGCAATCTTGTATAAAAAAATGTATCAAATATGTGTCCAGAATGGCGCCACCAGGTTAAAAACTATTTGGGAAATTATTAACAGAATTAATGCAAATGCAATAGAACATAGTAAATGTTACTATGTAGTTTTCTAAGTCAATATGAAGGTACAGAGATAGGTAAGTAGTTTTGATTGGAGTTTGACAATGTTGCTCAGCAAGGAAGTGATAGGAAGTCTATTGATGAAGATGCAGAGTAAGTACATGTTGATGGTTTGTGATCTCCACTAATTGGAGGAATTTAACATTTTGGATAAGATACAATTCCTGTCATTGTGTTACTATTTTAGTAGGTGATGAGGCACAAGCAGGTATCACCAAAGAGGCAGTGATAGTTGAGTTAATTGGTAAAGGCTTAATGTCCTTTTTCTAATAAAAATTCTGTGTGCCATATAGTTTCTATAGCACAAAATTTTATTAAAATGGACAGAAGACTGGGCCACCCATCTGGGTCAAGGGGCCTTGGACTTTCTTAATAGCGTTTGCTCAACTAAGGTCCGAGAAGTGTTTGCTCAACAAAAGTTAAGAGAAGTGTTTTTCTGCTCTACAAAATGCTGGCTCAACCATGTTTGGGAAAGTATTGGCCCAACATTGTCAGTTTACCCTGACTCAGATCACATGTCGACATTTTCCAATGTGTACCCCTCATCCTGTTTTTCCCCCATTGTAAAAGAAAAGTCAAGTCAATGTTTAACATCAAATGTAACCGCAAGGCTGTGGCAAATATGTTTAAAAGTGTGGCTCTATCAAGGCTAGAGGCTGATCTCTACTACCCTGTCTAGAGAGATCAGTCACTGGCCCAGCTAATAAACGCTCTCAAAATCCAATTATGTCAGCTGTCCTGTATTTTCTCACCTGGGTTATCTCACTATTATCTTATTGCCATTCAAGTAATGAGCTATTCTGACTTTAACTAAATTGGTCAAAGTACCAGAGACATACAGTTCCTACCTAAAAAGTACCACAGATAATTATATGTATGCTAATGTTTCTGCAGCTTTTTGAGTGTCTTTGATTCATTTCTAGCTCAAATGAATTTCTTCAATCTTCATCATCTTAAAAACCTTCTCAAATAAAATTTTGCATGAAAGATTTGCTTCTATGACATTATCAGACCTTTAGATGCTTACTATACATTATATTCCATCTCTCAAAGGAGTGCTTTTGTATGTACTGTTTCCCATGTCTGGAATGACTTCCTTTCTTACTTCTGCCTGTTATAATTCCTGCCTTCATTCATGATAGTCTCAGGTGTCAAGTCCTACATGAGACATTAGCCTGATCTCCTCACTGTTAATGCTTTCCATCTCTTGAAATCATATTTCATTCCTTTGCTTTTTAAAATTAATTTTAGTTAAGAATTTTATGGATAATAGCATATATTCTTTATATAAACATTATGATCATACACATTTTAGATGCTTCCTCCAATGAAGTAAGCTCCTTAATGGCCTAAATAGTTTTGTTCCTGTCATTGTATACAAAAAGCTTAATACAGGACCCTACTCTCCATCAGTTAGCATTCAAATAACATTTGCACATTTGTTTGTTGAAACTATTGAATACCAAATTCTCTGAAGAATCAAAATTATGGATGATTTAGTGGTTATCTTTTTGTTTTCCTACATCTCTCTACACATTTCTGATGATGTGTATCTTTTCAGAGTTGATAACTTTATGAATACAGTCTCAGGCATGGATTTTATCATTATTTATCAGATAATCACAATAGCATTTTACTGTTATCAAAAAATGGCATCACTGAATGTATTGTAACATAAAATGATAATGTTCATAGAATAACTCAAATATGTAAGTGAATGAAGAAAGAAAAACTTAATTTATCAAAAATTACTTGCTATTCAGTAAATTGGAACACAGACTTATAAATTATAAAAGTTTTGTCACTAATATTAGTTGATTATGATTGAATTAGCTTTGAGTACAATTTGTCATGAGTTCAGTGCTAGATAGAACATGTAAAATCCTGATCCCTTGAAATAACTCACCTTTTTTAGTAACTTCCCTCAAGAGACAATTATTTCCAGTTAACACAGAGCCTAACAGATACAAGAAAACTGTTATAGTTATAGTAGCTTAATTTGAATTTTATTTCCCTTCTTTTTACATGTCTCTGATGAAAATGCTAAGGGACAGTGAATTCAATGATCAGAAGATAGTCAATCAGAAAAAAACAAAACAGAGATGAGAAGCAAAGAGCAGATATTTGCCTCTTTAATAAATTGATCATTGGCTTGGATCAGAACTGTTGGTCATCCTATCATAGAGCAATTAAATAAAACAAACCTTTACTTTGACCATAGTGTGTGTGTGTGTGTGTGTGTGTGTGTGTGTGTGTGTGTGTGTGTGTGTCTTTCTCTGACACACACATATATGAGTGTGGTTGGGTACTCAGTACTCAAAATACTTCAATTCAAATATCTAGGGCATACAGTCAGGATTACTCAGAATCTTGCAGCTACTACAATAAAGGATGGTAGGGCCTTGAATACCATATTCCAAGAGGCAAAGGACCTGTGGTTACAACCAAGAATTAACTTCCCAGAGAGACTCAGCATCATCTTTCAGGGGAGAAGAAACTTCCAATCATTTCTATTGAAAAAAACTAGAAGTAAACAGGAAATTTAATCTACAAACACAGGCCTCAAGAGAACCATAGAAAGGAAAATGGGGGGGGGGGAAAAAAATATATATATCTATATATATCTATATATATATCTATATCTATATACATATATATATATAGAGAGAGAGAGAGAGAGAGAGAAAGAGAGAGAGAGAGAGAGAGACTCCTACCATATGTTTTTTACAAGAAACACACTTGTCACATAGGGATATATACAGAATAAAGATAAAGGGTCAGAACAGAATTTATTATGCTTCAGATGAATTACATAAAAAAAAGCAAGGGTAGTAATTCTAACCTCAGATAAAATAAAAGTAAAAATAGATTTTATTAAAAGAGATAAGGAGGGAAAGTTCATCTTCATAAAGGATACCATAATCAATGAAGTAGTAATGATATAAATGTACATGCACTAAGGGGTACAGCAGCCAAATTCCTGGAAAAGATTTTAAGCCAGTTACAGGAAGAAACAGACAGGAAATGTCTTCTATTGGGGACTTCAAACTTACCCTCTCAGAATCAGACAAATCCACCCACAAAATAAACAAGAAAGAAAGTAGGGAGGTTAGAAAATCTTTATGTCAGAAAATAATATGTCAGAAGCTCGGCATAGACCTACATCTCATTCCCCATATCAAAATAAAGTCAAAATGGGTATATAATTTGAGATAAAGGATGATACTGTAAACAAATTAGGAGAGTAAGGAATAATTTACCTATAAGATCTTTGGACAAAGGAGGATTTTTATGACCAAAGAAGAGTTAGAGCACATTATGAAAGGCAAAATGGACAACTTTGATTACATTGAATTAAAAAGTTTTTGCACAAAAACATAATTTTGCACAACAGAAGCATAATTTAAAGGAAAGTACTAACCTGAGGAAAAATATTTCCAGTCAATGTTTCTGGTAAAGATCTCATTTTTAAAATATATAAAGAACTGTGTCAAATTTATAAAAATACAAGTCATTCTCCAACTGATAAATATTCAAAGAATATGAACACACAGTTTTCAGATCACAATATTAAAGCCATCTATAGATATGAAAAAAGTTCTACAAAGGTAATAAAGTTTACACCAGCCATTAATTTAAAAAAAAAGAAAGAAAAAAGAAAGAAATCTCTAAATCACTATTGATTAGAGAAATGCAAACGAAAACAACTCTGAGGTACCACCCACACCTCTCAAATTGGCTAAAATGACAGGAAAAGATAATGATAAATGTTGGAGGGGGTGTGAGAAAACTGGGACACTAATGCATTGTTGGTGGAATTTGAAATGATCCAACCATTCTGGAGAACAATCTGGAATTATGCCCAAAGGTCTATAAAACTCTGCATATCCTTTGACCTGGCAAAACCTTTACTAGTTCTGTATCTCAAGGAAATCTTAAAGGAGGGAAAAGGACCCACATGTGCAAAAAGTTTATAGCATCTCTTTTTGTGGTAGCAAAGAATTGGAAAATTCCCATAAATTGGGGAATAGCTGAATGAGTTGTGGTATGTGAAAATAATGGAATATTATTGTTGTATAAAAAATGTTTAACAAGTTGATTTTAGAAGGCCTTGAAAAGATTTATATAAACTGATGCTGAGTGAAACAAACAGAACCAAGATTGCATTGTACATAACATCAGCAATGTGTGATGATCAACTATGAAAGATATGGTTCTTCTCAATGGTCCAGTGTTCCAAAACAACCCCAATAGACTTTGAATAGAAAATGCCATCTGCATCCCTAACAATAACTATAAGGAGATTGAATGTAAATCAATATATGCTATATTCACTTCTTTTTTTGGTGTTTTTTTTTTAAAGACCTCTTTCATGGTTTTTTTTCCCTTTTGCTCTAACTTTTCTCACCCAACATGATTCATAAATTAATATGTACTAAAAATAAATAAATTTACTAGAAAAAAAGATTTAAAAAATGAAGAAAATATCACCTCAAAAACAGAATTGGTTTATTGGTAAAAAAAAAATCGTAAAAATTTACTGATGAAAGAAAGTACTTCAAAGACAGAATTGGGTCAATGGTCAAATGGGGGAAAAAATGAGTTACAAAAGCTGACTGAAAAAAAAATAATTCCTTTAAAGTTATCATTGAACAAGTAGAAGCTAATAACTCCAGGAAATTTCCAGAAACAATAAAACAGTAAAAATATAAAAAGAAAAAAAAAAGATAAAAGTGAAATATCGAGAGAAAAAAACAAACAACTGAGCTGAAAATAGATTGAGGAAAGATAATTTTTAAAATGTTGGATTATTAAAAACCAATTTCCATAATGAATATTGATCCAAAAAATTTTAAGGAAAGACTACAAGGTGATTAGAACAATGTATCACAAGAATTGTATACAATGACCAAGTAAAATTTATACCAGGAACATTGGATTAGTTCATGTATCAGCATAATTGACAACATAAATTATAAAACCAACTGAAAATAGATTTTTTAAAGAAATTTGACAAATAGCAGTACACATTTCTATTAAAAATTCTAGTGAATATAGTAATAAATGGAGTTTTCCTTAAAGTATTTTAAACCATCAGCAAGCATCATATGTAATTTGGGACAAACTTCCCAATAAAATCAGGGATGAAACAAAGTTACCCACTATCACTATTACTATTCAATATTGTATTAGAAATGTTAACTTTAGCAATAAGAGAAGTAAAAAAGATTAAAGGAATTAGAATAGGTAATGAGGAAACCAAATTATCACTCTTTGCAGATGATATGATGGTATAATTAGAGAACCAACTAAAAAACTATTGGAAACAATTCACAACTTTAGCAAAGTTGCAGGATACAAAATAAATCCACATAAATCATCTGCACTTTAATATGTTACCAAAAGTCTAGCAGCAAGAGATTTCTCTACCAAAGAGAAATTCCATTTAAAATAATTATTGATAATATAAAAATATTTGGGAGTCTATCTGCCAAGGCAAAGTTAGGAAATATATAAACACAACTACAAATCACTTTCCACACAAATAAAGTCAGATCTAATCAACTGGAAAAATATCAAGTTCTAGTTTGTAGGTCAAGTGAATATAATACAAATGACAATACTATTTAAATTAAACTACTTATTTAGTGTCATATTAACCAAACTCCCAAGAAATTATTTTACAGATCTAAAAAAATTAATAGCAAAGTTCATCTGGAAGAACAAAAGGTTAAGGATTTCAAGGGAAAATGCCAGTGAAGGTGGCCTAGCTGTGCTAGATGTAAAACTATATAATAAAGCAGAGGTCATCAAAACCATTTGGTACTGGCTAAGAAATAGAGTACTTGATCAGTGGAATAGGTTAGGCTCACAGGACAAAATAATCAATGACTATAGTCATATAGTGTTTGATAAACCTAGACCTCAGCTTTTGGGATAAGAACTCACTATGACAAAAACTGCTGGGAAAATTGCAAACTACTATGGTAGAAACTAGTCATTGACCCACATCTAACACTGTATATCAAGATAAGGTTGAAATGGGTTCATTATTTAGATATAAAGAGTGATAATATAAGGAAATTAGAAGAACATAGGATAGTTTACCTGTTAGATCTATGGCGAAGGAAGGAATTTGTGGCCAAAGAAGAAAAGGAGCTCATTATTGAACATAAAATAGATAATTTTGAGTATTATTATATTATATATGTTATATAACTTATTAGTTAAAATTTTTTGGATAAACAAGACTAATGCAGACAAGATTAGAAGGAAAACAATAAATTGGGAAAACATTTCTACATTCAAGGGTTCTGATAAAGGTTTCATTTCTAAAATATATAGAGAATTGACTCAAATTTATAAGAATTCAAGCCACTCTCCAATCAATAAATGGTCAAAGAATATGAACAGACAATTTTCAGATGAAGAAATTAAAACTATTTCTAGTCATGTGAAAAAGTGTTCCAAATCACTGTTAATCAGAGAAATGCAAATTGAGACAACTCTGACATACCACTGCACACCTGTTAGATCAGTTAAGATGACAGGAAAAGAAAATAACGAATATTAGGGGGAATGTGAGAAAACTGGGACACTGATACATTGTTGCTGGAACTGTGAATGGATTCAACCATTCTAAAGAGCAATTTGGAACTATACTCAAAAGGTTATCAAACTGTGCATACCCTTTGACCCAACAGTGTTTCTACTAGGCTTATATCCCAAAGATATAAAGGAGAGAAAAGGACCCATATGTGAAAAATTATTTGCAACAGCCCTTTTTGTAGTGGCTAGAAACTGGAAACTGAATGGATTCCCATCAATTGGAGAATGGTTGAATAAATTATGATATATGAATGTTATGGAATATTATTGTTCAGTAAGAAACAACCAATAGGATGATTTCAGAGAAGCCTGGAGAAACTTCCATGAACTGATGCTAAGTGAAATGAGTAGAACCAGAAGATCATCAGATATGGCAACAACAAGGTTATAAAATGATTGATTCTGATGGACATGGCTCTCTTCAACAATGAGATGCTTCAAACCAGTTCTAGTTGTTCAGCAATGAAGAAAGCCATATACACCAGAGAGAGGCCTGTGGGAATTGAGTGTGGACCACAACAGCATTTTCACACTTTCTTTTGGTGTTTGCTTGCATTTTATTTACTAACTATGGTTTTTTTTTTGTTTTTTTTTTCTTTCTAGACCTGATTTTTCTTATGCAGCAAGATAAATATGTCCACATATATGGGATTTATCATATATTTTAACATATTTAACATGTATTGGACTACCTGCCATCTGGTGGAGGGAGTTGGAGGAAGGAGGGAAAAATTTGGAACAGAAAGTTTTGCAAGGGTCAATGTTGAAAAATTACCCATGCATATGTATTGTAAATAAAAAGCTTTAATTAAAAAATAAAAGTATTTTGGAACTATGTTCAAAGGAATATGAAACTATGTATACCCTTTGATCCAGCAGTGTGTCTAGTGGGCTTATATCCTAAAGAGATCTTAAAAGAGGGAAAGGGACCAACATATGCAAAAATGTTTGTGGGAGCCCTTTTTATAGTGGCAAGAAACTGGAAATTGAATGGATACCCATCAGGTGGAGAATGGCTTAACAAGTTATGGTATATGAATGTTATAAAATATTATTGTTCTATAAGAAACAATGAGCAGTATATTTTCAGAGAGGCCTGGAGAGATTTACATCAATTTATGCTAAGTGAAATGAAATGAGCAGAACCAGGAGATTATTATGCATGGCAAGAATAAGATTGATCAAATCTGATGAATGTGGCTCTTCTCAACAATGAGATAATTCAGGCCAGTTCCAATGATCTAGTGATGATGAGAGCCATCTACACCCAGAGAGAGGACTGTGGGAGCTGAGTATGGATTACAACATAGAATTTTCACTTCTTTTGTGGTTGTTTGTTTAAATTTTATTTTCTTTCTTTTTTTTCCTTTTTGATCTGATTTTTCTTGTGAAGTAAGATAATTGTATAAATATGTATGCCTATATTGAATTTACATATATTTTTACCACATTCAACATATTTTGGATTACTTGCCATCTAGGGGAGGGAGTAGGGAGAAGGTGGAAAAATGGGAACACAAGGTTTTCCTTTCTGTTCTCAATCAATTTTTTCCAAAGGTCTATCATACATAAGTTTTCTACAATTCTATTTACCTCCTTAATTTCTTTGTTATTTTGTGATTCATCTAGTTCTGAAAGAGGGAGTTTGAGGTCCCTCACTAGTATAGTGTTACTTGTTTATTCTTGCAACTCTTTTAACTTCTTTAAGAATTTAGTTGCTATACACTTGGTGCACACATGTTTAGTATTGACATTACTTCATTATCTATGATATCCTTTAGAAAAATATAATTTCTTTCTTTATCTATTTTAATTAGATTTTTTTTCCTTTTGCTTTATCTGAGATCGGGATTGCTACCCCTGCATTTTTTACTGCAGTTGAAGCAAAATAGATTCTGCTCCCAACCTTTTACCTTTGCTCTGTATATCTCTCTCTGCTTCAATGTGTTTATCGTAAACAATATATTGTAGGATTCTGACTTTTAATCCAGACTGCTATTTGCTTCTGTGTTATGGGACTGTTCATGACATTCACACTCATAATTAAAATTATTAGCTCTTTATTTCTAGCCATTCTATTTTTCCCAACCTTTCCTTTTCTGTCTCCTTTCCCCCTTTTCCTCATCAGTATTTTGCTTCTGACCATCACCTCCCTCAATCTGTCTTCCCTTTTTAGTCCCTTCTCTTTCTTATCCCTTTCCCCCTCTACCATTGCCCTTCCTTCTATTAGTCTCCCCTTTTCCTTTCCATTTTTTTCTCCCACTTCTCTATAGTGAGACAAGTTTTTATATCAAACTAAACATGTATGATATGCCCTTTTGGAGCTAAATCTGATAAGATTATGGTTCAAACTATGCTCATCCCACTCCCTTCTTTCTTCAACTGTAATAGGTTTTATTAAAACTTCTTCATGTGATATAATTTGCCACATTTTACTTCCTCTTTTCTCTTCTTCCAATACAATCCATTTTCCATTTCTAGTTGCTTTTTTGTATTATCACATAAAAGTTAGCTTATACCTACATGCTCTAAGTAAAACCTTAACAAAGATATAGTTCTCTAATGATAAACATATCATCTTTCCTCGTAGGGAGGTAAAAATTTTAAGCTTTAAAAATTATAGTTTTTAATGCTCTAAATTGGCTATTGATTAGAGAAATGCAAATTAAATCTACTCTGACATACCGCTAGACACCTTTTGGATTCACTAAGATGACAGTAAAAGATAATAATAAGTATTGGAGGGGATGTAGGACAACTGGGACATTAATATATTGTTGGTTGTGGTGTAAACTGAACCAACAAATCTGGAGACCAATCTGGAACTACGCACAAAGGGTTATCAAACTATGTATATCCTTTGATGTAGCATTGTCTCTACTAGATCTGTATCCCAAAGAAAACACAAAAAAGGGAAAATGTGCAAAAATATTTTTAGTAGCCCTTTTTGTAATAGCAAGGAACTGGAAACTGAGTGCATGCCAATTACTTGGGGAATGACTGATTTAGTTATGGTATAAGAGTATAATGGAATGTTATTGTTCTATAAGAAATGATCAGCAAGATGATTTCAGAAAATTTTGGAGAGAAATGCATGAACTGTTGCTAAGTGAAATGTGTAGAACCAAGAGAACATTGACCACACAAGACATTGTGATGATCAATTGTTATGAAATTGGCTCTTTTCAACAATGAAGTGACTCAGGCCAATTCCAATAGACTTATGGAGAGAGCAATCTGCATCTAGAATGGGGACTATGGGAAATGAATGTGGATCAGAATATGCTATTTTCAAATTTTCTGTTGTTGTTTACTTTCTTTTTTCCCCTCTTTCTCATTTTTATTCCTTTTTGACCTGATTTTCTTGAGCAGTATGATAAATATGTTTAGAAGAATTGCACATGTTTAACCTACATTGGATTACTTGCTGTCTAGGAGAAGGGGTTGAAGAAAGGAAGGGAGAAAAATTTAGAACATAAGATTTGGTAAGGTTAAATGTGGAAAATAATATTTGTATGTATATTGAAAATAAAGGCTACTATCAAAATAAAAATAATAAATTATATTATCAAAATAAAAAAGTAACATTCACATTTTTAAAAAAAAGTTTTTTTCTCCCATTTTTACCTTCTTATGTCTCTCCTGAGTTCTGCATTTGAAAACCATATTTTTATGTTATTGTTCAGCTCTGGTCTTTTCATCAAAAATGGAAAAACCTCTTATTTCATCGAATGTTCATCTTTTACCGTAAAAGATAATACATAATTTGGCTGAGAAGTTGATTGTTGTTTGCAGTCCAAGCTCCTTTGCTCTCAGGAATATCATATTCCAGGTTCTTCAGTCCTTTTATTTAGAAAATGATAGGTCCTGGGTTATCCTGATCATGGCTCCTTAATATTTGAATTGTTACTTTCTGGCTGCATGCAGTATTTTCTCCTTGATTTGATAGTTCTGGAATTTAACTACATTGTTCCTTGGAGTTTTCATTTTGGGATTTATTTCAGGAGTGTTTGGTAGAATCTTTCAATGGTTATTTTATCCTCTAGTTCTAGGATATCACAGCAATTTTCCTTGATGATTTCTTTAAAGATGTTGTTTAGGCTTTTTTTATATCATGGCTTTCAGATAGTCCAATAATTGTTAAATTGCTATCCCTGGATCTATTTTTAAGGTCAATTGTTTTTAAAATGAGGTAGTTTACATTTTCTTTTATTTTTTCATTTTTTGAGGAGTTTTGTTTGACTGATTCTTGATGTCTTATTGAGTCATTCACTTCAATTTTTCCAATTTTAATTTTTAATAAATTATACCAAATTTGGGGGCGGAGCCAAGATGGCAAACTGCAGACAGCTTTCTCTGTGAACTCCTTTGGGACCTTCCCTCAAACCCAGACAAAGTGAGCCTTCGAACTGGTTTGTGAGTGAAGGCTCCGCCAAACATTTGGACTACAACACACTTCTATCAAAAATCTACCTTGAAAGAACTCCGGAGAAGGTTTGCCTCAGGGGAAATAGGCCACTGGTCACGATCAGACTCCAGCCAGGGCAGAAGTCAGGGCTGCGATAGAGGGGCGGATTTAAGGCACCCAGGAAGCCCCTGGGAGACGCCTGGGCCACTTTGCTCTGCTTGCGGGCAGGTGCCTTGACAGATCTGCCTTTGGTAAAGGGTGGATCGAGAGCAGCTGAAAACGTGGTCCTAGTGCGAATCTAGCCCCACCAGCCTCAGACCGGAAGTCAACTCGGCAAACTGCCCCAGGGCAAATACAAATTGTTGCAGTTTTCTCTGCTTTTGACCAATATCCCAAATTTAAATCATGAGCAAGAAGCAGAAGAGAGCTCTCACTATAGAAAGCTTTTATGGAGAAAAAATAGAACAGTCTCCACATCCTGACATTATGAAAACAATCCCAGATGAAGCCACAAAGGCAGACTTAAGTTGGTCTCCCTTTCAGAAGGCTTACCTGGATGATTGCATTAAGAATCTCAAAAGAGAGCTAGAAGAATGGGGAAATAAATTGAGATCAGGGCAACAGAAATATCAAAAACTGGAAAATAGGACTGGTGAATTGGAAAAAGAAAACAGTTCACTGAAAAACAAAATTGGTGAATAGGAAAAAATCACCAATTCACTGGAAAATAAAAATGGTGAACTGGAAAACAGAATTGGTGAATTGGAAAAAGACAACAATTCACTGAAAAACAAAATTGGTGAATTGGAAAAAGACAACAATTCACTGAAAAATAAATCTGGCAAAATGGAAAAAGAATGCATTGAATCAAGAAACTTAATTGGCCAGCTACAAAAGGAGCTAAAAAAGATAACTAAGGAAATAATACTTTAAAAATTAAAATTGAACAAATAGAAGTAAATGACTCAATAAGACTTCAAGAATCAGTTAAACAAAAACAAAAAAATGAAAAAAATAGAAGAAAATATGAAATATCTCCTAGGAAAAACAACTGACTTGGAAAACAGATCCAGGAGAGACAATTTAAGGATTATTGGACTCCCTGAAAGCCACGATGAAAAAAAGAACCTGGATGCTATCTTCCAGGAAATCATGAAAGAGAATTGCCCTGATGTTTTAGAATCAGAAGGCAAAATTGGCATTGAAAGAATTCACCGATCACCTCCAGAAAGAGACTCCAAAATTAAAACCCCAAGGAATATCATGGCCAAATTTCAGGACTATCGCACCAAGGAAAAGATATTGCAAGCAGCTAGGAAGAAACAGTTCAAATACCGAGGAACTGTCATTAGAATTACACAGGATCTGTCAGCTTCCACTTTAAAGGATCGAAGGGCCTGGAACCAGATATTCCGAAAGGCAAAAGAACTTGGATTACAGCCAAGAATAAGTTATCCAGCTAGAATGAGCATCATCTTCCAGGGAAGAAGATGGTCATTCAATGATACAGGAGAATTTCACCTATTTCTAATGAAAACACCTGATCTGAACAAAAAATATGACCTCCAAGTAGAGAACTCAAGAGAAGTATAAAAAGGTAAAAAGGAAGACTCTTGAGAGCTATATTTTTATTATAGGTATCCTTTAAAGAATGGCAGTATAATTTGATTTTTCTTTGATAATAATGGAAAAGAAATTAGAGGTGGAAGGGATACCATACTGAAAAAGAAAAAGGGGGGAGGGGGGAAAGGAGGCAAAATAAAATAAAAATAAAGGAGGTAAAATAAGGCAAAATCTCATAAAGAGACATAGAAGATCTAATATAATTGAGGGAAAGAAGGGAGGG
>JAJPUD010009208.1:0-78017 GCA_023553655.1 Myrmecobius fasciatus | reverse complement strand
TTGCAAGTTTGCTATAAATCTGTTCTTGCTTCATATCACTCAGAAGCTTTTGAGCATTAGTACAGATCCAAAACTTGTTTTTATTTTGACAGAAGTTTAAATAGCTCCCTGGCTAGGAAAAAAAAAATGAATCCACATTCTGAGGGTACCAGGAGGTTTGATGCAGTTTCCATAGTTAGTGACAGCAGCTTGAAACCAAGATGGGGAACCAAAAGGAGAAAAAGGTGCTGTACTAAAATTTCTGATTTATTTGTCACACCTGTGTGTGGTATGGAGCAGCGAGGAATGATTTATTCCAGAGGGTTTGGGGTTTTGTCAACATATTAACAAACATAGATTCCAATGGGAAAGAGCAGTCATGTCCTGCCACCACACAAAACTGTTTAATTTTTTCCACCTTTATTTGCAGATCTCTGTACCACAATAACAGCTATTTTTCAAATAAAAAGCCTATTCATTTGCTTTTGATGTGTCAAATTAATATGTTGTTGATATCTAGTTAAACACTACAAACAGACAGAACATTTGAATTATCTGCTTCTGATGGGCATCGTTTATAATTTGTAATTGATAGAAACTCAGGATTCTGGGGAGCCAGTTTTTGGGAAGAGTAGCAAGAGGTGGTGTCAAACTGAGTGGTCAAATTACAGCATTAAAGAGCAAAAATTAACCCTTTTGAAAACTGATTTTTACAGTTGGTTCTATCTCTAGTGAAAAGGACAAAGAATTCTGATAAATTAATTTAATTTAAAACATAAAAACATGTGAATACTGTCAGGTCCAATGTTTAGATATGTACCAAAATAGATATTAATTGCTATCACAATATAGTGCTTCAAAAATATGGAAAAATAGAGAATGTAGCAGAAAGAAGATAAAATGACTTGTACATAATAAGCAGTTTAAAAAAAAAAAGATCTGTCACAGTTTGATGCAGTGAAAAGACAGGTTCTGGAGTTAGAGCACCTGGATTCAGAAGCTTGGCCAAGTCCTTGCTGGGTTTGATTTTCCTCATTTATAAAATAAAAGAGTTCAGTAAAATGATCTCAAGAGACCCTTCGAGTTTTCAGTCCAAGATCCCATCCATGTTGAATTGAATTTGGATAAAGGAAATAGAAATAGAGCTCAAATCTGTGAAGAGAAGGTAAATTATGGCAATTGTCAGAACACTTTGGAAACCAGTTCTCTCAGATTTAGAGCTGAAAGAGATGTTAATATCATTGAGCCCAGTCCTTTACAGATGAGAAAACTGAGACCCAGAGAGATTTACCCAAACTAGTAATTGCTTGAAATAGTTTTGAGCCCAGATCTTTTTAGCTTAGAACAGTGGCTACAACATAGTAGGTGCTTAATAAATATTTATTGATCAATTGATTCTGTGTCCAGTTTCCTATACACTACACATACTTGCCTCTCAAATTCTATAGAACATCTAGATTGAGGAGGGGAAGAGGGAGACACTTGTGGAAGGGAAGGAAGAGGGAAAGGGAGTTCTTTGAGAGAAGGAAGAATTCTTTTTTGTCCTCCCTACCTGCCTCCATCCTCTATCAGTGCCCTGGAATAACCTTTAAGCAAACTATTCTTTGTTATTTGAGAAGGGAGATGAGGTAGCCACAGTAACATTTTGATTTTAGGATTCTAGTCCCTGTAGCTTTTTCCCTGGACAGCACTAATATAGAGCAGGAAGAAAGTAATCCAAAAAAAGGCAGAGGATGCATCATAGACATTAACAGCATCACTCCCAAATTATAAAAATAGCAAAACTATTTTCATTAATACCATATCTATCATAAACTGGGTTTTACAAACCTGTCTGCCACTTCTTGCAAAAAATTAGCTTCTGAGAGATAATTTGTCTAGGAAAATATCTGTTTTTTATTGTAGAAGTCACTGAAGGAAATGGATTAAATTTACAAAAAATCACTTTGCAGGCAGCTTTATGAAAATTCATCTATTCCATAAAATGAAGGCTACCTGCATGTACCACTTTTTGTGGTAAATCATGCATATATGGAAATTTTGACATTACCTATTACTAATATCAAAACTCAAAAATTGTCTTGTATAATCTTAGGTCATGAATAGCAGTATTACCTACCCAGCTGATTCTAAAAGGATATGATATGTGTACCTTGTCCAGTACATATTTCAAGTGGAAAATAAAAAAAGATAACATCCCCTTCTTAAAATTATCAAATTATCTCCTCTGACCCTAACCATGAGGAATATATTATATATCTAATACATATATGTATATACACATGTATATACACATATAAATATAGATACTTCTATATATATGTGGGTTATACATAAATGTGTATGCATAAGAGACATGATGTTATATATGGGAAGTCTTAAAAGCCTTAGTAGAATTTTAAGCTTTTAATAGTTTTAATGCTTAAAAGTGCCTAAGACTTTTGGGACACCTGTATTACATATAGTCAATTTATGATTATTATTCTCATCTTGAGGGCAGCGGTAGAGGTAGAATTCCATTATTATGAAAAACTCTCTGAGCACCATCTCTCAATCAGCAATTATACTATAATTTATGCTTTTAGAATTGACTGGGGTGTCAAGAAATTAGGTGATTTTCCCAGGGTTACGTGATTAGTATTTATCAGAGACAGAACTCAGATCATCCTGACTACCAAATTTCTAGAATCTTCTCCTGAGTAGAGAAAAAAAGTGCTGATTGTGATTTTCTTTATTTTAGCTAGTGGTCTACCTAAAAACTAGTATTGTCCCTTCTCAGCCTTCTCTTCTCTGAACCAACAATCCCAGTTTCTTTCTTTTTGCTTTATGACACTAACTTTAATTTCCTTATTTTATTGCAGAATGTGGTTTTTCTCTGACCCTCATATTTCACTTATGGAAAATCCTAACTAGATAACGTCCAATGTCTCTAACAAGCTAAGATCCTGTGAAGGGATAGATATATTTTTTCCTACTATCCCCAGGCTCTTTTAAGTTTTTCTCATACCTTACTCAGACTAATGTGATCCTAGTAAATCTTTAGTCAAAAGAGAAGTTCATCTTCCTGGAAGCCAAAGAGAGAGAAAGGGTGGAAAGAATGGAATAGAAAGCACATTTCCAAATCCTAATGTAAACAATATTTTTAAAACACAAAGTCTTTTGTCACCTAATTGTATTTGTAAAGTGAAGTTATAAAGTAAATTAAGTAAATTGCAGTCTCTCAAAATATTATTCCAGAAACCATCCATTGTGGTCTTTTGCTACCCATAGTAGACCTTTGCTTGTTAATTGTTGAAGCTCACTGTTTGCACACTCAAGTAACACAGTTAGGTTTGCCTGGATAAAATTTTTCATATGCATCAAAATGTGGCATAATAATTCTCAGTCACAGAGAAGTGAATGAATTACAGATCTTTTCATTTATATTGATCCCTTATTCTTCCTTTTTCTCCCCTCCCCTTTCAACTTTTTTTCTAATGGCACTGTCACCTTCTCTATACCAGATCTTGACATATTACTCTTTTACATTTCTATAGTGTTTTAAATATTGCCAAGATCTTTCACATGTATTATTCTAGTCAGCCAATTAGCATTTTTATTTTAATAACCCTTAAGATTATAAAATCATAAACTTTTGATGTAGAAAAGGACCTTAGGGAACATCTAATCCAGCTCCTTCATTCTTCAAACAAAGGCCCTGGAACCCAAATTGGCTAAATGACTAGCTAAAGACCACAAAGGTGGCAAGTTGTTTTTTTTTGAACCCCATTCATCTGTCTCCAAAGCCTATGCTTTTAATGCCACCCCACAGAGTCAGCAAGAAATGTAGTGTTTTCCTTATTATGTAAATGAGAAACTGAGGCTCAAAGAGACACTTATCCAAGTTCCCACAGCTAGTTAGGATTCAAACTCATGGCTTCTGATTTCTAGTCTAGCACCCTGTATTATGTATTTCTAAGTCATGGTATAGCAATGTCTAAAGAAAATAGCTTACCTACATTTCTTGTGTCATGTTTTCATTTCCAGAATGCTCTTTTTGTACTGATCCTTCATAAAGACTTATGTAATAGCATCTCTAATCAGGATTGCTAAATATAAATGATTTCTGGAGAATTACAAGAATTTGGAAAGCACCAAGCTAAACATAGGCAGTCACTGGAGGAACAATTGTGACATCTAAAGGCAGAGAGCCAGGCTTAAATACAGCTTTGGTTCCAAGAGATAGCAAGCTCTCACTCAGATGGACAGCATAGTAACTGGGCATAGAAATATATATGCTGAATATTTTCCCTACCATTGCTGTTATTGTATTTCCCTGTTATGGCAGATCCCTGGTACAACAAACCTATGTATCTGTAGTCAAAGCAAATGTGACTTTCCATTAATCGTTGCTTTCAATGTGTTTTATTCAACTTAAGCACTGAGAAGTCCTGAACACAATAAACCTTCGACCAGTGTTACCTTGATTAAGGTACAAACCGTTAAAAGCAAATTACTAGGAAAGTATGAAACAATTTGCACTTAATGTTTCAGTCATATCTGTAAAAAATATGACTTAAATATAGTTTTATTAATAATACATATTTTAATTAAACGGCTAGAGGTGCATCTAGCAGGAAAAATTGAATCTTCACTGGATTTCACATATGGGTATGATTCATGGGCAGTAAATATGCAAAGCTTTATGCCCATAAGGCAATCAAACTGCAAAGCTGATATGCATGTTTTTATCTAAAAAGAATGAAGTCTAGGAAGGGCTAGAAATAATAATAATAAAGAAGACTGCCAGAGCAGACATGCTCCAGACTAATGAGTTGGGTTCTCATAGACACTATCTTTTTCAACAGAATATCATCATTCGAGCCACAATTATGTCCTTTCTGACATTTGTTATTGCTTCCATTATTCTCATTACATAAGGAAATTGTGTATATATACTTATGTATATTGAAAAAAATCACAAATATTAACACTAATATCCTAGGCTACAAATGATTCCCTTCCCAGAGCATGAAATGCTTTTCATTTCAAGCGTCTAGGAGTTGTTTCATTCTAGTATGATGCAGATATGCTCCTGCTATCTTCTCTTTATTTGTCCTGAAACCATTTTTTAGAGTAAAATTAGGTGTTTTCCTCTATGCTATCAGATACCACATTTTGCCAAAAAGAAGATCCTATTCAATTTATACACAGAAGTAATGGACACACACATACAGACACATGTACACACACATACACACACATACACACACACCAAAAAAAAAAAGCTATGTACATTTGTATTTATTTTAGTGAAGGTTCTTTAATCCAAGCCATTGCCCAAAATGCTTTTTGTTTGTCATCATAATTCCAGAACTTGGATTCAACAAATATCTTCTACTTCCTATCAGAAATGCAATCCTTTGGAGGATATTTTCTCTCAGAATGTGTATCTTTTTTATTAATGTAATGGAAGTCAATATCAGAAATTGATTCAGTTTGAAGAAAATCACTTTACAAAATATCAAAAAACAAACAAAAAACCTTTATTCTATAAAAAGGACGATTACTTTGCATACTTTCCCTTTTTTGGACACAATTCATATGTGGACAGTTTTATATCTGCTATTAGCAGCAAATTCAACAACTGTATTTTATGAGCTAATATTATAAATCACTTTAACACAACTTGGAATATTGAAATGAAAAACTTGTTACTTCATAAGTTCCTTACTCTGCCTATAACTATTCCTGTACTGGGAATAAATGATTAAAGGGAAATAGACAGAAAGGCCCAGGAAACAAAAAATATGGCTTAAAATTATCAGAATGGTGGGAAAATATGAATTTGCTTGTATTAATTAGTTAGGTCCACTGGTGGCTATTTTACAAATATCTTTCAGCAAGAATTGTCATTCTCTGTGTTGTATTCTCACTTACATTCTAAGACTCCTATCAGTTCTGGTATCGTTAAATAGCTGGATGATACAGGAGAGAAAGCACAGGCCATGTAGTAAGGGAAACCCAGTCAAATTCTGCCTCAAACACTTACTAATTATGTGAACTTAAGCAAGTCATATAGTTTGCCTCAGTTTCCTCATCTGTAAAATGAGGTAGAGAAGGAAATGGTAAGCCACTCCAGTATTACTGCAAAAAAAAAATTTAAATAGGGTCATGAAGAGTCAGATACAACTAAAATAAATGAACATAGTTTTTCAAACAGAACACAATGTTTCTACACAGGTTTTAAGTATGTATTCAGTTCTAAAACCATAATGTTAACATTAAAAAACACTTTCAAAATATGTAGCTTCCTGATTGTGCATATTGCATTTTACATCAATTAATATGAATTTTCCTGTACATCTCAGTAGTCATCATTATTTACTAAAGTATAGCAATATTCCATGACTTTAGCAAACCACACTTTATTTACTCATTTCTCATTCAATGGGCTTTGTTTAAAAGTTTATTCTTGGTATAAAAAATGCTACTATAAAAATGTTGTTGTAATTTTAACATAATAAACATGTAGTGGATTTCCTGCCATCTAGGGGAGGGGTGAGGACTGGGGGGGGGGGGGGAATTTGTAACAGAAAGCTTTGTAAGGCTCAATGTTGAAGAATTATCCATACATATGTTTTGCAAATAAAAAGTTTTAATTAAAAAAATGTTGTTGTATATGGGCTTTTCTATTTGATATTGATTTCTTTGAGGGTATAGATGCTGAGTTCTGGGTCATTTTAATGAAGTGAAGTGAAATGAGGTGAAGGAAAGTAAGTGAGGCTAGAAAAACAACAGTCAATTACTACAACAAAATGAAAAGAAGACCAACAATAAAATTATCAAAATTGAATGACATGAAATTAGAATGACTTAGCATTGTCTAAAAGAAGAGACAGGAGAAGTTAATTCCTCCCGATTCTTTACAGAAGGTGGAAAATATGGGTGAGGAAAACTACTTATGTTGTCTGTCTTTTTTTTTGATGTGCTGTTTGGTTTTGATGCTCTAGGTGTGATTCTCTTCCCCCCCCCCCGCCCTTTTTACTTCCTGAAATGCCAATGTCTGTTTTAGTATGAAAATATCCATTAAAAGTTAGAAGAGATAAAATATAGTGTCCCAAAAGTCTTGATACACGTTTAAGCTTTAATGCTTTACAACTACACCAAGATTTTTGGGATACTTCATACAGTTAAAATCTATATTGAATGATAATTTCATTAATTATAATGTATCCAATGGACAACAAAAGCTTGTCCTTTTTAAAAAAAAATTCATCCTTTCTTTTTCATTCTATTGCATTACTATCTTGATATTTTGCATACTTTTTAACAAGATTCACTGTGACATTTCTTTTTTTAAACTTGATTAATGTTCTATATGAAGTTTCACAGCAGTTATGAGCCTCCTCAATGATTAAGTCATTGATTTGATGATTTAATCTAAATATGACACTTTCCTTAGTGTCCCTGCTGGTTTGACAACCACTAGTAATTAAAAACTACAGTAAATGTATAAGGAAGTCTCAAAGAAGGTAATGGCAGACATCTGCCACTACTGTATTATGAGACAAAGTGGAAATCCTTTTTGTTCTTGGTGAACAACATGGCTCCATGTTTTTATCATCCTCTTTGTCCTCATCTTGGACTGGAAAAAGCTAGGACTTGTTCTACATTATCTGCACTCCACAACATCTCCCCGACTGTGTCTATATAAGGACTATGCCCTAAACTCAAATCACTCTTGGTCTCAGTTATTGGCAAATAATAGGTCCCAACCCAGGCCCCACATGGTCATTAGGTTCTGGGATGGCTCCCAGTAAGTGTAAATATAATTATTTTTGTTTTGGCCAGAAATCCTGAGGGTCTTCCCTTCCCAGATTGTTTGGGTTTGTTTGGGTTTTTTTTTTGTTTGTTTGTTTGTTTGTTTGTTTATTGGTTTGCTTCAATTGGGAAAATTAGGTCACCTTTTGTCTTATTTCTTACCTAGTCTCAAGTCACTGAATCACTGAATGGGTATTGTCTCAAAGAAACTGAGAAATAAGACAAACCTTAGTTTAAAAAGGACAAGATTTCTCCACTGCATCTGGGGCCATCTCCAGTCATCCTGACCTATGACTTGCCACTGGACTAAAATGACTCTGGAGGAGAAAGTGAGACTAAAGGCCTTGCACAGCCCTCCCTCACTTAAATCCAATTGACTTGAAAGTCAATATATCACCCTCTTGATGTCACTTGTCCTTTTCAAAAAGAAATAATGAAATACAACAATTACTAACAAATAAGACCATGATAAAGAAAAGATAGGTCTGTTGCATTGGAAGCACCAAAGGATATATATTTAAAACTAGAAGAAATCTTAGAGACTGTCAAGTCCACTTTATTTTAAATATAAGGCACAGAAAAATTGAGTGATTTGCCTAGGCTCCCACAGCTAGTAATTGTCTGAGACAAGATGAAATCCGGATCTTCCTGACTATGAATCCAGTGTCCTATCAACTATAATAATTGTTGCTGTTTGGTCATTCAGTTGTGTCCAACTCTTCATGACCTCACAGACTATCCCATCCAGGGGGTTTGCTATTGTAGTGGTTTGCTATTTCCTTCTTCAATGGATTAAGGCAAACACAGTTAAGTGACTTGACTAAGATGACACAACTAATAAGTGTCTGAGGCTGGATTTGAATTCGGGTCTTCCTGAATTCATCCAGAGTCAACTTGCTGCCTCAACAACTATACAATATTTTTTCTACAAGTTTTATATTTTTGAAACTTCTTCAAAGGGTGTATGATGGCAATGGCAGGATCAAGAGAACTTTTTCTATCAGCAGTTCCACCTACATCTCTTCAGGATACATTATCTCCTTCAAATATATAGCTACATTTAATTCAGTAAACATATAATAAGTATTAGTTATGTGCAGTGCAGGATATGAACAAAAAGGAAATATCCCCTGCCTTTGAACAACTACACTCTCTTGTAAGTATGCAACATGAGCAAGTAAGTATATAAACATAAGATTTAAGGAGGGAGAGGACACTGACAACTGGGGAAATCAAGGAAGGTTTCTGGGAGGAATTGGCAGTTGAGTTGAGTCTTGAAGAAAGTAAAGAATATTCAGAAGTAGAGATGAGGAAGAAATATAGTCTAAGAATGGAGGAAGGCTTATTGTATACATGCACATTGGTGGGAAAGGGTCATAAAAGTGAGAGAACAATTAACAAGTCAGTTCAACTGAAATGTTGTAATGAAATGCTAAAATGAAAGTAATATAAAATAAGGTTGGGAAGGGGAAAAGCTTTCCTATGAAGGGAAAAACCTTCCCCAACTGGTTTAGCTGATAAGGATTTTCTCCCAAGGACTTCACATAATACTTTGTTTTGCAGTATGTAGTTTTAACGTGATTAAAATGCAACGCTGTTCATTATTGTTAACTTTCTTTGGTGTATTATCCCTCCATTAGACTATAAGCTTCACAAAAGTAGTTATATATATATATGCATATATATGCATATATATACATATAAAATATTTTATAAATAACCACATGATAATTTTTTTCTCTTCCAGTACCTAGCACAGTTGTTGTTCTCCCTCATTCTGGAAGAGGACCAAAATGATGATGTTAGGGTTAAATTATCACTATGATAACTATGTTAGAATCAAGTTACAGTGTGTTTGACTGTGGCTGATCAGACCAATATGAAGTTATATGCTCTTCCACAGGTCAGACACAAACATTTGGGGTAGCTTCTCTAATTGTACTTTTCTCACATTTCTTCTGAGCTAATTCAATTCTTCTTTGCTTGTAGAGCATATAGCCCCTTCTCTGAAGAGGGAATACCACGTTGAGCAGTTCTGGGTTGACATCTGCCTTGTCATACAGTCAATTCTAAAGTTCTTAAGAGAGACCTTGAGAGTGTCCTTGTATTGCTTTTTCTGACCACCTTGTGAGTGCTTGTCCGGTGTGAATTCTCCATAAAATAGTCTTTTTGGCAAGCATACATTTGGCATTCAAACAATGTGGTCAGTCCAATGGAGCTGTGCTCTCTGCAATAGAGTTTGAATGTTTGACAGTTTATTTTGAGAAAGGACATTAGTGTCTGGTATCTTATCTTGCCAGATAATCCTTAGAATCTTCCTAAAGCAATTCAAATGGAAGCAATTCAGTTTTCTGACATGGCACTGGTATATTGTCCAGCTTGCACAGACATACAACAATGAGGTTAGCACAATGGTTCTGCAGACCTTGAATTTGCTAGTCAATCTAATAGCTCTCCTCTTCCACACTGTCCTTTGGAACCTTCCAAACACTGAGCTAGCTCTGTAAATGCCTGTGTCAATCTCATTACTGATATGCATATTTATGAAAAGTATACTGCCACGGTAAGTGAACTTATCCACACCATTCAAAACTTCCTCCATTTGCTATAATCAATGGTTCCACACATGGATGATATGGTGCTGGCTAGTGAAGAACCAGTGTTTTTGGTGTTCATTGTTAGAGCATAATTAGCACAAGCACCAGAGAATCAATCCATACTTTGCTGTATCTTTGCTTTGAAGGCTACATTGACTGTACAATCATCTGCAAATAAAAAACCATGCACCAACACTCCCTCTACTTTGGTATTCATTTGTAACCTTTTTAAGTTGAAGAATTTACTGTCAATATGGTATCTG
Source organism: Myrmecobius fasciatus (assembly GCA_023553655.1). Lineage (NCBI taxonomy): Eukaryota > Metazoa > Chordata > Mammalia > Dasyuromorphia > Myrmecobiidae > Myrmecobius > Myrmecobius fasciatus. The sequence goes on along the minus strand of JAJPUD010009208.1, from coordinate 67,375 downwards.
ACTTTGATGCTATATTTTGTCCTCATTGAAGGCAATCTAACACAGTAAGTACTTATAAATGTCTGTAAATTGAATCAATCAATTCCCCCAAGTTTGATGACACAAATGATTCTTGTGTTCTTTACACTGCACCATAGAAGATCCTTTATTCCTCCTCCATTACCCTGTAATTGTACATCATTAATTTGCTCATTTGATTACTTGAAATATAAAAGTCAGACTGTCTGAAAAAACCCTGTTTGCCAGGCATTCATATCATAAGCCATTGTGAAACTATCATGGACCATCACAAGCATTCTGCAGAAATAAAACTTATATTAATTGTCATTGAAGCACAAAGGTTTTTTTTTCCAATTTAAACTTGTCTGTTTATATTACTGCTTTTCTATATGGTAGATTTTTGAATGAACTTGGCAACATCTTGCAGTAAAGTTTCTGTAAGAGTATTATGATCTTTGTACCAGAAAAGAAAAAAGTTGCCCCTGAAGAGATTATTTCCTTAGAAGATTAACCAGTAGAAAAGTAAATATTTTGCATAGCTACCAAGTATTCATTTTTATTAACTAGTTAGGAAGCTATTTCTTCTAGAGTCTGTAGATACTTATAATGGCAGTATTTAGCTTTAGAGGGTATCTCAATGCCTGTTATTATGAGACAAAGGAATATACATTTGTATCAATTGTACTGATGCAACATTGTTATATATTTAACAAATATTAAATATAAAAGTGAAACTTTATAGAATTTTTTTCATTTCAGCAGCCTTAGTAAGTGATTGTATAAAGACTAGAAGTATATAAAGAAGAATGCTGAAAAAAAGTATAAATTTATATGCAATCTCAAAATATTTAGATTCAGCACAGTAAAAGTCATCTTCTAGGTTACAATTATGAAATAATGCACAAAATGCTAAACATACCTATATTTCAATAAACATGATAAAGGGGAAAGATAGCAAAGAATACTTTAAATTTGGGTTTTTTTATTCATGACTATAATATGTAATTTGTTAAAAAGTTATACAAAGCAGCTTAAAATTTTCTTTTGTCTCAACAATAACAATCAAAACATCAATTCTCTATCACTATACTTTTTTTAAGTCAAAAGGGCAAGATTTGAAAATATGAAAAAATGCAGAAGCTCATACGTTAGAGAAAATTAATTTTATCATGTATCAAAACAATTATCAAGTATATGCTGAGATTATTTCATTAACAAGTTATATATGATAGCTATTTCTAACAATACAATGCCTCATCAGAGAAATGATATATCTGATAATTGAATCAGTTAAAAAATAGAAGTTCCTTCTCTGTGTCCTTTGTTAACTCATCATTCGTATCATCCCCTCAACATTGGTTATTCTTCAGGCTTTTTTCCTGGACCCTCTTTACTTCTCTTTGTATATACTTTCTCATTAAATTCATATTATCTCATGAGACCGTCATGTCTATGGAAATAACTTTTTAATCATTAAATCAACCTTAATTTCTCCTCTGATCTTCAGTCTTGCATCATCAGTTGCTTATTGGACATTCAAACACAATACATCCCAAATCATTATGATTCTTCCACCAATCTTGTATTCTTCCAAATTCCTCTATTTCTGTTTAAGGCATCATCATACTTCTAGTCTCCCAGATTAGCAACTTTAGCATTATCCTGGGCTCTTCAATCTCCCTCACCATATCTGTCCAAATTAATTGCCAAGTCTTACCTCTTCTACCCTCAATATCTTTAACATCAATCTCTAATCTTTATTCTAGAGTTATCACCTTAGTTCAGGTCTTCATTAACTCTTATATAGATTATTGCAAGAGATGGCATCAGTCTATATAATGTTGTCATCATATAAATTTTTCTGCTAGTTCCTCTTACTTCATTTTGCACCAGTCCATAAAAGTCTTACTTTTTTTCTAAATTTGTTCCTTCCAACATTTAAATGATTCAGTAATATTTTGTTACATTTATATCTTGGACATATCGCTAGATTTGGGCATTGGAGTTTATCTTGATATATCCTGTGAGATAAACATTAATGGGTGGAAGGTATCCATGGGATGATAAAAATGATGGTATGACTCTTGACCATAATACTCTACAAATCATCATTGAAGGACTTGAGAATTTGGTTTTTGGAGAAGATAAGACTTAAAGAATACAGAACAGTTGTCCTTAAGTATCTGAAGATGCATGACAAGGAAGAGGGATTAAATTTATTTTACTATGATCATAGAGAGAATAAAAATAGGGCACAAAAAAAGTAAATTTAGACTCAATACAAGAAAATATTTCCTAATAATTGGTATTATTCAAATATGAAATAGCTATGGAAGGTAATGGATTTCTCACTAGAGATCTTTAAGTGTTAGAGGGATGATCACTTTCTGGAAACTTTATAGAGGTGCTTCTGAAATTTCTTCCAAATTTGAAGATTTGTAATTCTATACCTATAGAAAATATATCAACATCAGTTGAAATAACTAATACATTAAAGCATCAAAATACCAAGGCAGTATTTTAGAAGGTAATTACCTGAAAACCATTTTATCCCTCCCTCTCACCCCATACCAAGACACATAATTTTCAATACATATAAATCATAACTACTAGAAGGTATCTTGCGTGACCTCTCATTGCTCTGAGTTTCAAGATTTAAATGAATTTTAATTTGCTAGCTCTTCCCTTATAATCATTTCTCCTAACTTAGCTTTTAATTATGAAGTTTGTTTTCACCTTTGTGGTTTGAAGTTTGTTCTCCTAGATAGAAGAGATGAAAGCAAATTGGAGTAGATGAGACTTTGTAGTCTCTCTAAACTATTATCATTATGTCAGTCAATAATATTTATTAGGCATTTACTTTGTTCAGGCATTTTGATAAGGTTAAAAATAGCTATTATCCTCAAAGATTTCATAATCTAATGGAGAGACAACATGAAAACAAAATATATACAGGATAAATTGAAGATAATCACAGAAGGAAGTCTCTAGTATTAGGGGAAACTAGAAAGGCTTCTCACAGAAAGCTGAATTTGAAGGAAACCAGAAGGCAGTGACAAGAAGGGATGCATTCCAAGCATGAAGGAAAGCCAATGAAAATGCATGGAATTGAGAGATTGAGTATCATCTGGAAGGAAGCAATAGCCCTATATTTGTAGTGAGAGGAACTGGATTCAAAATCCTGTTCTGTCTGTGTGATGTTGAATAAGTCACAACTTTCCTGGGACTTCTAGCTCTAAATTTATACTCCTATGACCATAGGGAAGTTAGTACACACACATACATACACACATATATCTACATACATATCTAAATATAGATATTTCTAAAATATTTCTTGATCTTGGGAAAATCCCAGGGTGCTAGTTCAAATTAGAATATCCTAAAATAACTCCAGAGCTAATCTCATTTCCCAAAATTGCTTTCAGTGAGACCAAACCATACTTAAGAGTGGCAGAAGCTGATGTCAAGGACCTCATCTAGTGTGATAATCCACCATCTCCACCAACCCTTTTTCTAGCAATACTGACACACTATCATAAATTCTTCCAACCCCTTCTGCCAGATGCTCTTTAGCCCTCCCAAGGTTACCTGGGTTCAGAAAGCAATATGATGTGCTGGGTTTGGGGTTAGAAGAACAGCGTCCAATTTATAATTCAGTTCCATACCATTTCTGTAACTATGTGAAAATCATTTAATCTCTCTTGGCTTCAGTTTCTTTCTGTAAAAATGTGAAGGAAATTGGACTAGATGATGTCTAAGATCTCGTCTAGCTCTAAACTCTGTGGTCCTAGATTTCTTAGAGCAACTCCCAGGCCTGTCCTTTGGATTAGGGACAGATTATATACACCCACAAATTTATGGAGGAAGGGTTTATGGTGGTTTAACATGTTTTGAGCAGCACTTTATATAGGACATGAATAGATTGCCTGATTAATAAGTGCTTTTGATAGTGATATAGTTATTAATTTTTATTTTTCTTCCAGATTATGTCATTCTAAATTAAAAATAATTTTCAAAACCTTTATTACATGGCCATTTTTCTACAATAAGTATATAGAACTGCTACCAAATTGTTTTTTTTTTCTGATATTAATCTGTCATCAATAAACCATTATCAGCTCACAGTTTGTTAATATTATTTCTGAAATAAATTCATGATTATTGAAGAGAGGGGCTATATCAATTTATATTAAATGCAACATCATTTTGCAAAAGTGCTATTACTATTCTTACATTACCAACCAAAATTTAACTCCTCAACATCCCCATGATAGAATTAGAGCTGAATAATAATGAATAAATTTGCATTTAGTTTGATTCTTTACTTCAAAGTCAGAGTTCTACAATGTACATTCTGAAGCTGTGGGGGTGTGAAAAGTATACCAGAGGCTTCTGAGGTTGCATTTCCCACAGGCTCTATGAAAATTGTATAAGTGTCAAGCTTAAGGCAACCCTTGAACACTAGGAAATTCATTCTCTTTAACCTTGCTTTAGTTGGTAATGGGCATAATGTCTAATTTGAGGGAAAGAATGGCAATTACTGGAGAAGACAATCATTTCCCCCTACTGCAGAGATTCATTGGAAAACCCCAGGATTGGTGTTCTGGAGCAATAGTTAAATGAGTGGTTATGACTGAGCCCAGATCCCTTTCACTTCAAAATAGTAAATCTTAAATTATCAAATAGATCTATGATTTCATCAATGTGGACATTACCTATGAAATATTATTTTCTTTGGTTTTCTAGGCCAGAATTGTTAATGTTTGTCCTTTATTTTTGAAATGGACCATGACATCAGGGAGATGATACCATAGCATGCAAGTGAATTGGATTGAAGTGGGGGTAGACTGTGCAAGGTCATCTGCCTCAAACAGAGTACGGCTTCTCCTTTCTCTTCACTAGCATCATAAAATGTAGTTTGGAAGAGAAGCACATGGTGAGCATAAACTATACTTGTCTAAGTTAGCCTGAGACCAAAATTCTTGTATCTTGAGTTATTGCCTACCTTTTCTGGCCTTTCTGTTTTCATTTATGAACAAATGTCAGTGACCAGTGTATTTCAAGCCTTGAAAGGTACCTCAAGCACTCAAGAATCTCCAATTTCCAAAAGTAATTGTCAACTACATTTGGGTAGTTGGGTAGTTAAGATTCCTTAATATCATATTTTTGGAGTAGAAATAGGTCAACAGGAGGATCCTATAGCAAAAGGAAAAGTCTTGCAAAAGCTGGACAGGAGATCTGCATCTGGGTAGTCCTCCGAGATGATTGCTATCAATCATTCAGACAATACAAGCCCAAAGTACAAGCCCAGAGATATATCTGTTCAGCAGTCTCACAGTTTTTACCTTTCAGGGCAATATAATGAGTGCAATGGATGATTTGAGAGTTTTATTTGTTCTACATTGTTTATATATATTTGAGTCCTTTGTATCTTATATAGTGCCTATAAAAATAAAGGTTATCCCATATTGGATATCACTGGATATATTGAGGACTTTTGCAGGAAGAGGACCTATTGCCCCTTATAGGGGAAAACCCTAGACATGAGCCATACCTAAGGCTTGTTTTAGAGATTTCCCTGTAGTAGTTTTATTTTGACACGGTCAGGGCCATATAGGGAAACTAATCCCTTTGGAATCAATATAGATAACTGTGATCTCAAGGTAGAAAGATGGAGTGAGGGTAAAGAGGCATGCAGAGAAAGAAGAAAACAGGCATGAACCATGGATCAGACTTTAATAAGTTTTCATATCACTTCCACTGTGTAATTTTTGTTATTGTTGTTATGTGATAGTCAATCCATGCCCTCTATATGCCTCTCCATTGCCCTTTGGGTGACCTGAAAATTCAGTTCTTCAGAGATGACATTATTACATCACTCAAAGATATACATCACCACCAGAAGAATATTGTGTTAAAAATAAGACTTTGTTTTAAAGAAAAGCTTGTAGTCATTAAAAACATTGCATAGTTCTAAAGGGCAAATCAACCCATTTTCTTTCTCCTCTTAGCTCTGGACCTAGTTCATTGTCTAAGTGAAAATTACCCTATATATATGTACTGAAGAGCTTTATAGGTTATCCTTATAGCAGTATATCATAGTATAAACAATAAAGAATTTTTCCCATGCATTTTTCCCATTCAATTAGCTGGATCTGACTTATGATTATAAGTCACATTTAGGAGGCTCTGAAATGATCTGGGTCTTATGTCTATAGCACAACGTCATCGATATTGGAATCTCTGGACCTCCTAACCATTAATAGGATTTAGACTCTGCAATGTTAGTCTTCCATGACAATAACAAACACTTTTATCAGCACATTTCCCTTTTTTAATCAGATGATTATTTAATATAATTACATATTGTTGCACATTTCCAAGTGTCATATATAATACTCATAACCTGTTGGATATAAAAGCCTTTAAGGCAATATTTTGCTCTACCAAATCAAACATTTTTTAATAGTCAACAAAAGTAATCTAAGCCAGATTTTGAGTTTCTATACCATCAGTTGATTGTGTTATTAAAAAGACTTTAAAATATCACATGCAAAAGACAATCTATTTACATATATATATGACCTTATAAACAATATTCTCACTGCATATACAAAATATTTTAATAAAAACTTTATGTGTGGAAATAAGAATATGGATCAGAGATTATTATTTCCTCAGCAGCTTTGTTTTTTTTTTTAATTCCAAAAAAAGGTCTATTAAAGTTCAATTATTTCTTGTATTGCTTTTGGAATCATCTCTTTTACATATCTTAAGAATAAATGCCTTTGTGACCTAAAAACTATGTCACTTCTGGCATGGATTTCATCTAGTTCAATTGTTTTTATCTTTTAAATGCCACTTCCAGCTCTATATGAAATACATCTAGAACTGCGTTGTTAAAGTTCAAAAGTATTGACTCCATTGTCCTTAATTATGAAAAGACGAATATACATATATGTATGTGTATATATGTGTATTTGTTTGAATATAAGATTATACAAATATATATGTGAAAATATGTATATCTAGTATACACATAGATACATATGAATTATACATATACTCTTTTCATAATATGTTTATATTTACCATCTTGCTTGTTTGTTTACATTTATATCCCAAGCATTTAAATGCATTGTATATAGCAATAAATAAGCATTTTATGAATGCATTATCATTCATTCATTCATCCCTTAAAGGTTATTTATATGCCTACTTAGCTAGGTGTCTTGCTAAGCTTTCTTTAACATTGTTTTTCTCTCCGCAGTTTTTTCTTGTATTATAAAGTGATGCTACCCATAATCTTCTACCATCCTCTATTTTAATATTTAACAAATGAGTTTATATTATGAACTAGTTTTTCCCTTGTCCACTCGGCCCTAGGGCTATGTTATCCTGATTGGTGAAAGACCACTATGTGGCTAAGGTAGCTTCTAACTGTAGCTTCTTTTCATTTTTTTATATTTGCATAGATTAAACTTCCATTTTAAAAAAAATGCAATTTGGGTTAATTTCATTCACTGAATTCATTTCCTATTTTGTAGGGTCAATAGTATAAATAAATCAAATTAGAATCATTTGGATTTGTCTATTTTTTTCTCATTTTCATTCTTTTAGTTTTATATTAATTTTATTCTTTGCTCTAAAAAGTAGTCTAAGTATATTAACTATTGATTCAGGAATAATTAAACATTGGTTATGAGTAGTTTATCATCTATAAAAATGTAATCCATTTCATTTTTGTGAAACTATGAGCCATTCTATTTAGCTGGAAATTCTCCCCCCCCCCCCGAGTTTGCTTATATAAAGATTAATACAATTCAATTCCTTTATTAGTACGTCCACTCATTGATCATTGGACAAAGATACCTTATTTATAATACCCACAACTAAGTTAATGTATAACTATAATCTAAAATTTGTACAGTTTTTAGTAGTTTCTAGTCTCATCCTAACAAAAGCAAAATGGGATTAAGGACTTTTGTATTTTTTTAATTTCTACATAAAATGAAATCATACAAGGAAATTGCCCTTCTTTTTTGGAGATGAAGGAGGAAAGTGCCAAACAATCCACAGGACAATGCCTAAAAAAAAAAAAAAAAAAAACCTCAGATAATTAACAAATGAAAGAAAGGAACTTACAAGGAATATGGAACATATAAAAAAAAAATTCCAAATTTGACTTTAAAGGATTATTCAGTGAGAACTAGAAACAAAGGAAAGGTTAGAATACAATGTATTGAAAAACAGGAAAAAATTATTTTACCCCAAATTTCTAGTTCTGTAAAACTGTGTTGTGCTTCATGAGTTAAGATTATTTTTAATACTATCATCAACTTCCATTCATTTCTTCAGGAAAAAAAAAAGCAATAACAACAGAATTGGGCGCCTTAATTCAAGAAATTATAGAAGATGGGCTTTTGTATTTCCTTTCTGAAGACATAAACCCAGCTAAGGAGGAGACTATTATATGCCTAAAATCACCATTAAAACAATCATTTTTCTAGAATCCTTGGGAACAACAAAATTGAGGAAACATCATTTGCATTCATAAGAATTTTTAAGTCTCAAAAGGGTAAATTGAGGCTCCCTCTTCTGTGCTGCCCTCGCTATGAATAGATCTGAAATGAAGAGTGCTACAAAACCCATGTGGTTTGCATAAAACCCTATACACAAACCCAACAAAAGATGCTGTCTAGCAGAACAATAGTACCTTTCATCTATGGACCCAGGAGAACCTTCATTAGTGGTAAAAAAAAAAAATAAGTATCCTTCAATAAATCTCATTAGGATGCTTAAATTTTGTGTGGAGACCCATTCAGTTCTCTAGTGTGGATGTGACTTATAATAAAATTACACATCTAGTGAATATTTGCTGCCTGTTTGGGAAAGTAGACAGGAGAATATGACTTTCTTTTTCCAAAACTCCAATTCCTAAGCTAATTCAACACTTAATAAATGTTTATTGGATTGATGAAAAAAGGACTCTGACATTCTACATTGTTGAGAGTAAGAAAACAAAAACTAATTATTTAAAGGAAAAATCCCACAAAAAAAAGGATCAGAAAAAAATAAACCACTTGAAGAAGGGAAAATGGGGTGGGGTACAAATTAATAACTATATAGAAACTGAGCATCACAGATGAAAGACAAATTAAGAAAGAGGTGTAAGTGGTGAAACTTAAGATGATGAGTACTAAATATACATCTCCTGAGGCTAGGCAGTAATATTTACAAAAGCAGAATTAATAAATAAAAATCCTAAGGTCTAAATTTGGGTTGGGTAGGAATTAAGGCAAGTAGTGAGGAAAATGTCTATGTGAGTGTTTAGAATTATTTATGCTAAAAACAAATGATAAAACATAATGTGAGAAAGGAGAAAACAAACTTAACAACTGTAACCTTGAATGTTAATGTATTCAGATAACACAAAAAAAGAAATTGATTAGATTGATTGAAATTGATTAGAAAACAGATCGACAATGTTGCCTATAAGAAAAACATGTACAGATTTTAAAACTTCTGGGCTGGAATAAAATTTATCTTGCTTTACCTGAATTTTTTAAAAATCTGCCTTGTACTCAAGGCACTAGACACTGAAATAATATCAATACCAATGATAATCCTATGTATGTGTATGAGAGACAGAGAGAGCAAGAGAGACAGAGACAGAGAGAAAGCCATAAACTATACAGAAAATGAGTATTTAAAAAGAAAAGTGAGTAGAAATGCAAAATATCTTGAATAATAAGGTAGTAATTCTAGGAGACCTTAGCATTCCTCTTTTAGAACATGACAAATCAAACAGAATGAAAAGCAAGACGGAAATTTAAAATGCACAGAATGTTGGGAAAAGTGCATTTATAAGATTCCTGGAGCATATGAATGGGAATTTAAGAAATATTAATTTTTCAGACTCAAGCTGGAGTTTTACAAAAATTGATAATACTCATAAGAAACATCAATACCAAAAGACAGCAATAAGTACATCCTTTAGAAATTATCACATAAAAATAGTATTGAAGAAAGGAGATATAGGCAAAAGATTCAGATTTAATAAAGGAAGAATAAAAAGTAACATCTAAATAACAAGAATTTCAAAGATCAGATTATAAAAATAATAAAAATATGTTTATAAAATTATAATAATGATATAGAAGTTAGGGTTCAAAATTACTAATAAAAATAAATATAAATTAAAATAACTCTAAGATGTTATATTATTGTCATAAAATTTCTAAAGATAGTAAAATTAAATTTTGGAAGAAATAAGGGAAAACAGTCAGAGTAACAAATTATCAGTATAGTGCTTCAGCCATTTTGGAAAGTAACTTGGAATTGTACATTGAAAAATAATAAATTCTGAAAATGGACTGAGATCTATGCCAAGTATTGAACAGGAAAAGGAAAGCAGACCGAATTGCCTTTGGGGTAATGTACAATTTCTTTAATGACCAAAAGCTTCTTCCTGAAGCAAACCCATCTTTTTAAATAATATTCTGAGATTGTAAAGTTACAAGTCATGGAATTCTACTTAGTTTCCTAAGAACTGAAACTGCATGTTACTTAGAGACAATGGGGAGTCATGGTACATGAAAAAATCTAGCTACAACATGTTGCCAAGAACAAATTTTTCAAGAAAAGTTGTATAAAAGACACTTTTTAAATGTATCATTGGGGGGAAGGGCAAAATGAAAAAGTCATGGTGTGTCTCTATGTTTGTGTGCTGGTCACATACACTTTCTACATGTGTGCCCCTCCACACATGTATACAATGTATATTCTTTCTTTCCAATGATAATATTTGTAGGAAAGTGTGCCACTGGTTTTGGAGGGAGTCTATTGTTACTTTTCTTACCATGCTATTTAAATAATTTTCTTTGCTTTGAATGAATTGTCCTCTAACCAGAAAAAGGAAGTTCATTAGTATGGTTCTTGAGCTATGGTTTTGAATGGAGAAAGATCTGTAGAGTACCTTTAATCTAGGGTAGCTTAACTGTGGGAACTGGGGATGTTCTCCCTTTCCCCCAGGAGAAATTACCTAGATTTAAAATGAGAAGATCTAGGTAGAAATTTCTTTCCTAACTGTATGATTATATAATTTGATCTCATTTGGCCTCATTTTCTTAATTTACAAAACTGAGTACTTAACAAGATTGCAGTGAGCAAAATATTTTACTAACTACAAAACATCATTAAAATGTGACATATATTAGAGTGACTCTTTTCTTTATGTTAAATACATGGTCTGGTATAACAAGTTTAGCATTCCATAATTCTCTTCAGAGTTTAGCATTCTATATATTTCCCTCAAGAGTCCTAGGACCCTTTCCTTAAGGGTTCCTTAACCCTTTTTAAATGTGTACCCTCAAGTGAATGTCTATCAGCTTCCTACTCTTTGGCACAGCTGGAATAACAGACTGCCTCTAGCTCAAGAAACAATGGAAACATTTCTATAGACCAATAACAGCCATTCTACTCCACCCGTTTTCTTCTATTTTGCTTGTTGAGTCTCCTTTGCCAAAGTTGTTCTTTCCTATAATATAGTTTACAACAGAAAAACATTTTGCCTGGATAGTAAATTAAAATTCCATTAAGGACATCCACATATTCAATAAATGGTAACTTACTACCATTTTTTTTTAATTAAGGAAAAAAAGCACAAAGTGACCTATCATATAAGGGAAGTGAGCCAGAATTGTCAATTATTGTTTTTTCAAACACTACAGATAAAAACATAATAAATACACAGGTGGCTAATTATTCAGTTCTCTATCTCTCTTTCTCAAATAGGAAGTGTTCTCTAGTATTCAAAATGAGAGGCATTATTAGAATGGTTATAAGGAAATCAGACTTATTTTCTTTGGCCTAAAAGACCAAGCTTAGGAACAATGGGTGAAAATTCCAGGGAGACTGACATGTATGCAGTAAAAGGAAAAGCTTTTTTTTAACAATGAAAATTGTGGGGGCAGCTAGGTGGTGCAATGGGTAGAGCAACAGCCCTGAAGTCAGGAGGACTTGAGTTCAAATATGGTCTCAGACACTTAATACTTCCTAGATGTGTGGTTCTAGGCAAGTCACTTAACCCCAATTGCCTCAGCAAAAAAAAAAAGAAAGAAAGAAAAAGAAAAAAAGAAAGAAAGAAAGAAAGAAAAAGAAAAAGAAAAAGAAAAAAAAAGAAAAGAAAAAGAAAATTGTGTTAAAATGAGATAGAGTTAAGAATCTTTCCATCACAGGAAGTATTCAAATAGAGGTTAGATGACCATTTGTCAGTGTTGTCATATTCAAATAGAATCACAAGATCAAATGATCATAAATCTGGAGCTAGAAAGGACTTAAGAAGTCATTTAGTCCAATCTTGTCATTTTCCAAATTAAGTTTTGTATCCAGTCAAGCAATTTACTCAAGATCACACAGGTAGTGTCAGATGTACAGATTGGATTATATGAATTTGGAAGTCCCTTCCAACTCTGAGGCAGAGGTAAATGTCAATTTCCATAGACATGGCTTAATATTGACTTACCAGATAAACCAAAACTGTTATGTAATTCTGTAAGTGAATTTTTTAATAAAAATATGTACTTTACTAATGCAGATTCTACTAAAATAGTATTTTTCATATATTAATATTTTGAATATTTGATCTAATAAAAACTATGTCAATGGCTACTTGTATAAATTCATGATTTTAAATTATATCTTTAATTTTTTTAATAAAAAGAATATAGCCCATGTATTTCTCCATTTTTATTTTCCTTCATGGAATAGAAGTAAAGTATGATTTTGTGAATATTTCCAGAGCTGCTAATATTTTATCTAATATTATATCTTCTGTTTTTTGATCTCTGACCCCCTTTTTTATTCCCAGAACCCTCATGAGCAATGTTCAAAACAATGACCTTTGGTAAGAGAAGATGAGACTGAAATTAGAGTTAAATCATCCATGGCCAGGATCTTTCTATGAGGTCTTTAAGGGCAATGGTGATTTCTTTTAACATGTGTATTTCTCTATGTAAAAAATGTTTCTTAAATATTTGATTCATCAGCACTAAAATATATGCTTTATTTCCAAATAGATCACTAGTAAACACAATGGAGTGTGAATATGACCCTAAATTCTTCTTGTTTTTTATTTCCACATTGTCCATTATATCAATATATATCCTCACCCACTCAGGGGAACAACAAAATAGAGCAACAGTAGCATGGAAGAAAATTATGAGACAATACAGCTTTTAAAAGATGGCCAAGGTAATTTATTGACAGAAGAAAAGATAGAAAGGCATTACTTAAAAATTAAATTGAATCGTTGCCTTAATATTTACAAAAGGCAATGAGTATTGATAGCTAAAAATATTTTTTTTTCTTTAGGGAGAGAGGAAAAAAGAAATAAAAAGAAACCTAGATCATGTGAAGGGAAGATTATGAAGAATTAAAACTCATTAAGAATAAATCACACTCCTCCCTGGGAAAGTCACTTAACCCCAATTGCCTCAGCAAAAAGAAAAAAAAAAAAAATCACCCAATGTTTAGGATTAGGTGGACTTCATAGAATAGGATATAAATGGGGAAAGTTAGATAAATTTTTAGAATGGATATAATCTCAATAGAAATAAACAGAAAGAAAGGAATAGATGAAAGAACAATTATCATGTTGGTATAAGTAAAGTAGTTGCAAAAAGTTAAATATTACAAAGGTGAACTTTATTTTAGATATGAAAATGCAATTTCAATTATTAACCAGTGATCATTTTAAAATGTTAAAGGCACTAACAAGTTAATTAAGCTTTTATTTTTTACTCAGCTTTCACTTTCTTCAGAGAGAACCAATTTTACATGGCTTTATCACAGATCAAATCATTAAGAGTTCTTCATCTAATTCTCTGCTAAAGAAAACCTTGTTTTCACCTCAAGTGCTTCATTTAGCCAAAGTTTAAATGATAGGCAATTTTAAAATAAATGGTTTTGATTTTACGTAGATTTCAAATTTCACATTCCTACTGTTCACCCTGGTTAATTTAGTACTTTCAATTTTCTGCAAAGTAAAATTCTCACAACCTCAGGGGGCTTTTCACTAACACTTTAAAACTTATAAACATAAATGTTCCTCGTTCATTATTCATCAGATCCAGAGCTGTATGGAATTTTTGAGATCACTTAGGCCCAAGATTATCATTTTGAAGATGAAATTGAACGACTTGCCCAAGGTCAAATCTCAAGTATTCTTTTCCCAACAGTGTGTTGTCTTTTCAAGTTCCTATGACATTGCTTTTGTTTGAAGTTCCTGAAGTAGAAGAGGAATGTGATAAAGTTATATAATTTTTCTCCAGATTTCAATGGCCCTGGAGATTATGGTCATTATGTAATATAGGTAAGTAGGATCAGTGAAAGGTTAACGATTTGTCTTTAATCAAACAGTGAGCCGGTAATGGCGCTACAAATAGAACCAATTTTATTTTATCCTCATTTCCTTCTTCTAAAATTGACTTTTCATTTACTAATGAATATCCTAAAGTTCAGTTATGGGCACTTTCAAATAGACTATATTTTTTAAAATACATGAATCAATCAACCAATTTTTATTGAGCTCGTTCTATGTGCAAAATGCTGAGTGAAACAGTAAAAGTGTAGGGGAAAAGGTTCCTTACTTTCTAATTTACAATGGATTATCTCAAACACATTTCATAAACCTAACTAATTCACCCTCACAACATAGTACCTATATAACATAAGAGGAGGCAGTATGAGATAATGAGAAGCAGAAGACTAGACAGCAGAATATGAGTTCCAGATCCAGTATTTACCAGTGTGTGGCAAGATATTCACTTCTCTAATCCTGTTTCTTCAGCAATAAAATAGAGATAATAACATACCACCTGAATCTAACAGTGTTGTTACCAGCTAATTACTTTATAAACCTCAAAATATTATACACATATGTATATCTATTATATTGTTATATTATTGTTATCAAGTATTATCAAATATCAAAATATTATACACATGTGTATAATATTTATTATATTATTATTATTATATTACAATATTATTATTAGTCAGCTCCCTACCTACTGAGAGATGCTAAACCTAATAACAAAAACCTAATGACCTATAGTTAGAGAAGTCCAGATAACCAAGCTTAGAAAAAAAATTTAGGAGATGACTTAGTTTTTAGCTATGCTGAATCTAAATACAAAAGCTTTAGCTTGGTTATAAAATGGCCAAACAGTATATGTAAAAGATAACTCCAGATTTCTCTGTACTCTTTAGAATAAGAAGAATATTTTCTGATACAATTCTGATTTTTGGTGGAACTGTAATCCCAGTGGTCTAAGTACTTCCTCAATCTTGGCTCAGATCCTAGATCTGCTACTTACTAGCCATGTGATTTTGAGCAAGTCACTTTATCTCTTGAACTAGTTTCTTTATCTATAAAACAGATACTTGAACTAGATGATCTTTTGACCATTCTGAATAGGACTTAATTATATATTTCAGAGATATCCTCTAAATCCTCTGATCCATTACCCGGTGTGATATTTGCTCATAAGTTCATAAGATTTATGAAAATATATAGGCAAGGTGTGCCTGTTGAATAGACTTCCTTTTGCTAATTGGATGGATGTGGCTATGAGCCTGATTCATAAAATAGCTGATAATTTCTAAGGTCATGAGCTGAAAGAGCTGAGAGACTCCTTTCAACTTAGATGAGGTGACATAGCAGCTACATTGCAGTAGAGAACCAGAGAACCAGCTGAGAACAACCGATCAAGGAGGTAGCAGATGACAGCATAGCAAATTGTATTCCAACAGAGAACATACATAGATCAGAAGAAAATAACAAGAAAAGACCAAGAAGCAATGTCAGAGGCAAAGAGAATATAAAGCTTGTATTTGTCCCCTGCCTACATACTAAGCATTTTTTCATTCTTGATGGTTGGAATCTGGAGATGGTGGGCAGGGAATGGTTTGTTTTTTTTTTATCTTTTTGTGATGTTTGGCTAAATGCTTTGCAATTTGAGTCAATGTGTTGAGATAGCATGTGAGCTAAGGATTTTTAACAGGCATTGATTTGAGACATGCCTTTAATCTAAGGTAATTTTTAAGGAGTACATATCTGGGGGAGGCAGACTACATTATTAAAATTTTAAGGTTGGAAAGTAATACTGAACTTACTGCATGCAACTTTACTGAAAACTAATCATTCAGTTTTCATGTATATAACACCTAATATTAGCTAAGCAAGTAACTAATAGTATGCACTCAGTACCTTTCAGCTCTTTTAGATCTCTTATTCATTCTGTCACACATTATAGGTATCTCCTTTGGTAGATGATGATCTGTCTCCTTTTCAACAATTCTAGCTGTTACAGCACTTTCAAGACAATGGTATCTCCTAGCCTCCATTAAAACAATAAAGTTTTCTTAATTGAGATTCTAAGGACTAAATAAAGCTCCAGAGTGGACATAAAACAATGATCTCTGACTACCAGTGCTGATATATAATAAATGTTGACCATTCTGAAAAACTTAACTTTTTGAAAATTAAAACTTTAAAATTAAAATTCCCCAAAGGAATGATTAACAAGCTTGCTACCCAGTTTCTGATAAAAAGGCATTGGTCTCAAGATTCAGAATGAAACATCCATTTTTTTATCCTGTCCAATACATAAATTTGTTTTGTTTAACTGCAAACAAGAGTTTACTTTTTACAAGAGTTTATTTTTTTGGGGCAGCTAGATGGTTCAGGGGCAACTAGATGGTGCAGTGGATAGAGGGTCAGCCCTGAAGTCAGGAAGACCTAAGTTCAAATCTGGCCTCAGAGACACTGAACACATTCTAGCTGTGTGACCTTGGGCAAGTCACTTAACCCCAACTGCTTCAGCAAAAAGCAAAAAAAAAAAAAAGTTTTTTTTTTTTTTTTTCAAATTTGATGCAGAGTGCAGTGTGGGATAAATGCTAGTTAATTTTTTTTTAAGTGGGTGTTTTTTTTTAAAAGAAATCTACAATTTTTTTAAAAGAAATTCACTCTTTCTGTTTTCCTTTTTTCCTCCTTCTCCCAAATCAAGGGGGAATCATGAAATCATAGGCTTCCTTCTGTTCTATATCTGCTTCCTCTTCCTGAGCTATAGAAAGCCAGGGTACCAGGATAGGCTTATGTAAAGAATTTAAATATTTTAGTGGCATGATTTTGTTTGGAAATATTGTTATAAAAGATTATATATCTCATAGATTCCTTCTCAGATGAATCTTTACCTTTACAGCTAAAATGAGTGGATAAAACAAAATAAATAAGTTGTTCTTTTGTCAGATGTCCTCAAGGACATCATATTGCTTGGTACCAATAAAATGGTAAAAACTCAGCTACAGTTTAAGGATTTCAGGAATTTAAAGAAGTGGTAATCAAACACATATTTTGGGGAGGAAATTCCCCCCCTCTTTTCCCCTCAACTTTTTTAAAATTTATTTTTATTTAATTTATGTCCATTTGAGAATTTCAAATGCAAGTCAAGGAGACAAAGGTAAATTGTGGGTGGATGAGGACAAAAAGTGGGACTCCATTATTCATGTGGGATGTGTGGAGAGAAGTAGATGGATTTATACAGAGTGTTCTTCCCCTACATAATTTGCGAAGAAAATATCAGAGAATAGGTCAGCCCTTGAAAAGGGGGCTAAGGGAGATAAAAGGCATGCCATTATTTAAAGTTGGACAGAACTGATCTTTATCATTCTTGGTTATACCTGAGTCATTCATTGCCATTGTTCATAGCTAAGTCACACCACTTTCCATAGCCCTTGCAAATGTAAAATGAATCTCATCCTCTCTTAAAGGAAACTTTAGAGGAAAGTGCCCAAAGTCATTAAATTTATGTAAGTTTACCTATAGCTTATTAACTTTCTCCATGGAATCAAGCTTCAAGTAATACATAACAGAGTGAACAAAATGAGAAGGTTAATGAATTGTTGCTATTTCTTTTCCGCATATAAAAACCAGGTCTCATGAATTTCATGCTTTTTGGTTATCTAAATTTAATGTTTCATTTCAAAGTGAATTTTAATCAATATGCCCAAATGACTTTTAAATGCTTTGATAAGTTTTTATCAGTTCCATTTCTTCTTGCTGGAACAATTTCATTAGATTATTACCTAAGAAAGCTCTAGCTCATTCTGGTATCACTAAAAATGGAGGGGAAGTGAGAGAGAGAGACAGAGAGACAGAGAGAGAGAGAGAGAGAGAAAGTGGCAAAGGAGAAAAGATTCAATTTCTCTGCTTTCCAGGCTCCCGTGAATAAGGTTCTGAAAGCAAAGAAGGCAGCAGCTGCCTTCCTACAATTCTGAGTCTAAACTATACAATGCTGGGGGCCAATTATGTGACATTGTCCACTTATTTATGCATTTTCCCTAATGAATGGCTACCTCTTTGTGCAGCAATAGATAGTTTAGATTTTTTAATATTGTTAGTGTTGAGAGATAAACACTTCGGTACATATTGGAGAGTAATAAATTGTGTGGAACATTGATAAACTAACGCAATTACCAGCAAGGTCAGAGAGTCAGCTAATTTAGAAATATCAGTCCTAGGATTTTGAGTTGTCCCCTGGAGAACTGCAGCCACTTTATTACAGCAGGAGGGTGAGGAGAAAATGGTACATTAGGATTGATCTTTTGATCTAATTGTGGGACTCTGGCATTACTTGTTTGACCAAAAATGCTTAGCAAGCAAGAGGAAACATAACACAACTAATTGAGGACCATCCCTTACAAACTAGACAAACTAAAAGAATTATGGGAAATAAAGGACAAACTGCACTTTGTGTTTTTGGCAGAGCATACTTGTCAAAGAAGTGTACCTTTGTTATCTTTTCCCCAGTTTATTTAAACCCTCATAATAATCCAAATTCAAATTATATGCAATTCTTTTTATTTCAGATCTTCATTTTTATTTCCATGATCTAGGCAAATTAAAATGTGTCAAAATTAAAATGGATATTCACTGTCCTTTTTTGTGATAAAGGGATTAAACAATTTTTGCAGATAACTTTCAAAAGACTTTCAGACCACAAAAATGTCTTACTGACCCCATAAAAATATTACTGGCTGTGTTTTCTTGCTTGCCAGTACTCTAAAGAGGATCCAATATTTAAAAAGTAATTCAGACTGTCACTTTACTAGAAATATGAACTATATTTTTAATTTTTAAAAGAAGGCAGATATAAATAATAAAATTATAATAATATCGAAACCAGTGGATTTTAAGCCCGGGGTCCTTAGTTTGACTCCCTGCTTATCCATTTACTAGTTCTACCGGTTTAAGTTAATCAGTAGTTAAACTCCCTTAAATTTATTCTGTAAAGTGGGAATATCTGTAATATTTGCCTTACCCAAACATAAAAAATCAAATGAGATCATATATGTTGTTATTTATAAAGAATTTCAATGTAAGAAATGAATTATTATCACGGTGATCCACCTATATCTAGTATGTTTTCTTTTTGTCCTGATCTGATGTCATATTTATCTTAGGTTTTTAAATCTGAGCTAATCCACATGCTTGTGTTAAAGTTATAAAGATCTCATTGAGCAATCTATGTAGCAACATTTCCAGGGACTTGATATCATTTGATTTAAATAAGACTATTTAGCTGAGAGGTTGATGCATAGGAACCATTAAATACTATGTGGAGAACCTATCTCAACAGAATCTTTTGTTATACTAAGGCACCATTTTGACAAGGAAGGGTCACTGAAAAAAATCCAGACTGACTATGATTTAAAGTGAGTGTGTGTGGCATTGACTCAGCCATTTCCAATTTGGATTCGAACCTGAAAAGTTAAACTGACTTAAAGCTCTTGTTTTAATATTTGCTTATGTGTGTGTGAATAGCTTGAAAAAGCAACACTACTAAAACCTACATATCAAAGAAGGCTTTCTCAAATTTCAAAAATATTCCAATTCTCCCCAGTATTCTACATTCCAAAGCAAAATCATCTATGATAAATTCATTATTGCTAAGGCAATGAAAAAGTAAACAGGAAGGTGTACCTGAAGCTATTAATGCTAGAATACTGATTATAAATCAAATAAAATTTGCCAACCAGAGAATATAATTAGCAGGAAAAAATATTTTGAAGAAATTGGAGGTAGAAGGAGCATTATAATTTCTGAACAATAATGGAAGATATTTTTAAATCTGCAACAATGTCCCTCTCTTGATGCCTATGTTTAAAGAGTCAATGACTGAAAACTTGCTTGACTGGCTATATTAAATAACATTCTTTTCTTATTTCTATTCACTATATATTTCATCACAAATCCTAGTAAAGGATGTTCATTTTTTTAAGAACAAAGTCCTGAAAACATAGCTGAATGTTCACAAATCCTGCCCCATGCCAGTATATTGTTTAAGTGCAAAGCAAATAACAAATGTCTTATTGATATATGAGGACCAGCTGTCTGCCCTTTGTCTTCAATGGCAATCCCCAGAGGGGTACAAGGGCAATCCTCGGGTGATCTAGGAAGCACTGAAGGTTTATCCATTTATATTACATCATGGGCAGAATGATGAGCTGATGATATACTGATAACGAACCACTAGATTGCATTAGGCAGAACATTAGCTCAAACATACTTGTGCTTCTCATAATACGTAAATCAAATTTACACCACTTTCAAAGATGTGTCATTCTGTGTGATTATGTGTTATGATACAAGTTAATACTACATTTGGATGTTGGCAGCATATGAACAGAAGAAGGGATTCCCGTTTAGCCTCTGGTACTATACAAATGGGACACAGAGCATTTTTTTTTTTTTTTGTAGAGAAACTACATCTATGTAAGTACATTCTGGATTTGAACTACAATGACTAAAGAATATTTCATTAAGAAGCCAGACTTCTGGTACTGAGCCAACATTATATGCCACTACTAGTACCAAAGTGGACTGATTCTCAGAAAGAAAATATATTCTCTCATCGGGACCATACTTGAAAACATAGTATAACAATTCATAACTTGCTATATTTATGTAAATACATATGATTAGATTTGCTAAATGCTTGTGTATGTATATATATGTATATATTTGTATGTGTATTATCTTATAGACATTTAATATATGGGTATGTGTTCTATTTTATATATGTGTGAGATAGATAGATACATAGATAGATAATTAGATTTGCTTGTATTATATAAAGCAACTAATACCATTCTCCTTATCCCTTGAAACCCAGGTGTCATTCTGGACTCCTCACTATCTCTCAACTCCCATATGCAAGCTATTGCCAAGGTCTGTCGATCTCATCTTTGCAATATTTCTCCAATATCTCCTTTCTGTCTCCTGACAAACCACCATTCCTGTGCACATTCTCAACTCCTCGTACTTGGAGATTGCAATAGCTTTCTGGTTGGTTTCCCTGTCTCAAGGCTCTCTCCAATCCGTTCTTCATTTGGCCACCAGAGTGATTTTCCTAACATATTGATCAGACCATGTCATCTTTCTAATTAACTCCAGTGGTTCTATACCAGCTCCATGATAAAATACAAAACCTCTATTTGTCATTCAAGGTACTTCATAACCTAGCCCTCTCTGACCTGCCCAGTATTCTTAGACCTTACTCTGCAGTCTACCATATATTCTGCAATCCAATAACACTGGCCTCTTTGCCATTCTATAAACAAGATCCTCCATCTCTAGGTTCCAAGCATTCTCTTCTATCCCCTATGCCTAGAATGCTCTCCCCTACCTCCATTCTTACTAAACCTCTCCCATCTTTCCCAACTCCTCTTAATTTTAATGCCTTCCATCTTTTATTTCCTATATATCCCAATTATAGCTTGTTTATACATGTTTGTCTACCCCATTTTTCTGAGAGGTCCCAAGGACAATGAATATCCTTTGTTTCTTTTTGTATCCCCAGACCTTAGCACAGAATCTGACACATGGTAGGCACAAATATTACTAAGAGTTAGCATTTATACAATGCTTTAAAGTTTACTGTATTCTACAAATGTGATCCCATAGCAATGCTGGAAAACAGGTGCTATCTTAATGCCCATTCTGCAGATGAAAAAACTGAAGAATACAGAGATTTAGTGACTTGCCCAAAGTCGCAGTGTCTGAGGTCAAATTTCAGCTAAGGTTTTCTTGATTCTGGGTCCAACAATCTATCCACTACACCACCTAGCTGCCTATTTACTTGTGTATATACTATTTGTAACAAATTCCTATATATTTGTGTGTGTGTAAATATATAGTTATACAACCATATTTACTACAAAGCGCATCCGAATTAGATACTTTAATACTATCTTTAATTATAGTGTTCCAAGGCCAAAATTGTACTTAAACATTCAAAATTTTAAATTGTTAGGATGTTTTTACCTATGTTTTAAGCTCAGCTATGTTCCTTCCTGCAGCTATCTCATCATCCAGAATGAGATTTATGCCCCAATTTACTAAAGGAAAGCTTAAGTCTTCTTTGGGTGAGTTAAGTAAGCCTGAGGCAGAACCAGTTGACCTAATACACCCTTTCATTTTGTGATTTTATGGAGAATGAACACTTCAGAACTCCTAGAAGCAATCTCTTCCAGAAGAGAACAAATGTTAGTAGTACTGCTATTCTCTTGTGTAAAATATTCCCATATAAAATATCACTCTGATGAAAATGAAAACCAAATTATTTCTGAGCAGATCTAACATTCACTTTCCAAAAATAAGTGGGTTAAGTTTTGAACTAAAAAATACAATGTCAAACTATGTTCTCCCTTTCAAAACCCTGTCTACTCACAGTGTTCAGAATCAGACTGCCCCAGAGAAATATTGTTACCTTCACCTAGTTGCCACAATGGATAGAATATAAAAGTTAGAGTCAAAGCAAACAGAATTCAAACTCGGCCTCAGACACTAACTAGTTTACTAGTACTATGACTGAACAAGTCACTTAACCTCTATCTGACTCAGTTTCCTCATCTGTAAAATGGGAATAATAGTACCTATCTCCCAGAATTGTTGTAAGGATAAATTAAGTTAATATTTTTAAAAGATATGCAAATCATTTGGAACTATGCCGAAAGGGCTACCAAACTGTGCATATCCTTTGATCCAGCAGTGTCTCTACTGGGCCTGTATTTCAAAGAGATCAAAAAAAAGTGTAGTGGCAAGGAATTGTAAACTGAGTGGATGCCCATCAGTTGGAGAATGGCTGAAAAAGTTATGGTATATGAATGTTGTGGAATATTATTGTTCTATAAGAAACAATCAGCAGGATGATTTCAGAAAAGACTGGAGGGACTCACATGAACTGATGCTAAATGAAGTGAGAACCAAAAGAACATTGTACACAGCAACAACAAGATTATGTAATGATCAACTCTGATGGAGGTGGTTCTTTTCAATAATGAGGTGGTTCAGGCCAATTATAATAGATTTGTTATGGAGAGAGTCATCTGCATCCAGAAAGAGGACTGGGGGACTGAACGTGAATCACAGCATAGTATTTTCACCTTTTTTATTATTGTTTGCTTGATTTTTGTTTTCTTTCTCAGCTTTTTTTTCCTTTTTGATCTGATTTTTCTTGTGTAGCATGATGTGTGGGAATATATATAGAAGAATTGTATGTTTAACATATATTGGATTATTTATTATCTAGGGGAGGGGTGGGGGAAGGAAGGGAGAAAAAAATTGGAAAACAAGGTTTTGCAAGGATGAATTGAAAACTATACATATATTTTAAAAATAAAAGGCTATTATTTTTAAAAGATTTGCAAATCTTGAGGTGATATGTGACTTCAAGCCATTGTTTTTGTTATTATTATAATTATTGTTATGATTATAATATCTATAGGTGAGATAAGAAAAGATAACTGTTCTTGGTTCTCTGTCAAATAGGACTGGTGCTGAACAAAATTGGAAAGTAGGGTTTGAGGATCATTCCCCACCCCAAACTCCTATCCCCAGTGATTCATTATCTTTCCTTCCTCTGAGAATTCCATGTTTTCTATCCCATAGTATACCAAAACTACTCTAAGCCACTTACTATTGGATTATCACAAGACAAGGAATATTGACACTTAGCTTCTCTGAGACTCAATTTCCAAATTGGTAGAATGTAAAGAATAGCTATAATGCATTTCTTTTTCACTTTCAGATCATACAACAGTTCAAGTGTCATATTCCACATGAGTATTTTCCTAATCTCCCTAATCATTAGTATTCTCTCCCCTTTGGAATTACTTTGCATTACTTTGTTTTTCACTTACTTGTGTCTACTTGTTTTCATCTGATAGAATGTAATCTCCTTGAGGGTGTAACCATTTCATTTTTTTACCAGTCATCCATGTCTCAGAATTATCCTTGATTCTTCACTGATTCTCACTCTACCCCCGATATTCAGTCATTTGCCTAATCTTGTCTAGTTTATATCCACAAAATGTCTGGCAATTGTTCACCAACACAATCATCATTCTGGTTCAGGTCCTCATCTCCTCTCATCTGGCATATTGCAATTGTTCTCTCTGGCTCCAATATATCTTCTGCATACCTGACAAATTAATGTTTCTAAATCACAGGTCAGAACATGTTACTCTACTGCTTACAAAGCTTTAGTGTCTCTTTATTGTCCTTCCTCTTTTGATCATTTAAGTCTTTTTACAATCAAATCCCAACCTATGCATGACTATACATGACTCCTATTATACATTCTATATGCTAGTCAAATTGTCGTTTTTGAATTGTTATTACATTTCCTGTGTCCAAGCCTTTACCTAGGTTATCTTTAATTTCTGGAATGAACTCTATTCACCTCCATATATTAGAATCCCTAGCTTTCTTCAAAGTTCCTCTTGGATACCCCCAAACATATCCTGACTTCATAAGAGACCTATCCTGATCCCCTAAGTGGCCAGGTCCTCTTCTGAAATTACATTGCATTAATTTTATATGTATTTTGGGTTTTCCTCTCCAAGTTTCCTACAACTAAATCAATAATCCAGTTATATATATATACATGTATATATATACATATATGTATAAATGTCACATAATTTACTTTTATTTGTATGTTGATTCCCCCTATAGAATATAAGATATTTGAGGTCAGGGATTTTGGTATTTTTTTTTTTCATATTTCCAAAAGTTAATAGTATCCCCAATATAGGAGCATTTAAGAAATGTTTGCTGAATCTAATTGTTGAATACCTCCCAATATTATTTTGAGACTGAAAAAAGATGATGAATGTAAAAGCATTATAAAGCTAAGCCCTTTAAAATTAGTCATTACTTAGACTTTCAACTCAAGTCCTATAAGTTAAGCCCTATCATGACATTATAGAAGATTTTATAATCTTCTCATTGGGAGCAAGGTAGTCCCATTGTGTATAATGGAAATAATATTGGACTTGCTTAAAGTCAAAATGACTCAATTTGCAAATTAGTTCTGTTATATACAACTTATGTGACTTGGAGCAATTCATTTGTCCTCTCTAAGGTTCAATTCTCTCATCTGTAAAATGAGAGAGTTAGCCTAGATGCTCTCTAAGAACCCAATCTTAGATTCACATCTGATCTCCTAGAGAGCAACAATTCATTTCAATTTTTTAATTATGTAAAATAAAAATAAAAATGTACTTTTCCTGAGTATTGGAATTAAAAAAATAAATAAAAATGAGACACCAAAGTGTCTCATAATAATTAGCATCTCTCTTTTTTTTTACTTTATATCCAAGATACATTATTAGTTCAGTTACTGAAACATAAGAAATGCTGAAAGATATATTTCATACAACTTTCCTCCTTAGGGTAAAATATCATTCATGTTCAACATTTTTTAAAGTAGTTAAAAATAACTTCCCTTAAAATAATGCGATGTAAGAGTAGAACTGCTAGCTCCATTACAATTTATGTGAAAAATGTTTTCATTGGAAAAAATCTCATTCAAAATTTTACATAGTGACTAAAATCTCTGGGAATTGATGTATCTTCAGGACCAATTTAAGATCTACCTAAATGTGATGTACTGTGCCTTTAAGGTATGTTGCTGACTTAAGCCTTGCTCAAGGTTCTGAGGGAAAGATTACCTAAACTCTTCAGCAAATGTTCTCTGATTTAGAGTTTTAAGACAGTAGTTTACTAGTTTTGATTGAAAAGCTATTTTATGTGGGAGACACAAGGACCTTTTGCATGATTTTGGACCAAATTAATTATTTCTGATTAGAATTTGAATGCTAATAAAAATGAAAGAAGAGCAAGAGAGGTAAAAGGGCAGATTCTAGAATTGTGTCAGCTAAGGTTGATATCAGAAAACGTAGATTCTATGGTTGCTTTTGAGAAATAAGTTTGGCTGAGAAGAGGAACAGATTGGTAGCAGAAAATCAGAGAAGTTTGGAAATGGAAATATCTAGTCAACACAAGAGACAGGAAAACCTGAGGAAAAGTTCAACTACCTACTAGCTGTGTGATCCTGGGCAAGTCATTTAATATGTCTGCCTCAGTTTTCCCATTTGTAAAATGAATACAATTATAATGTTCATCTCCCTGACTTGTAAGGATAAAATGGCATAATATTTGTAAGGTACTTTGCATTCCTTAAACTACTATATATATTCTAGTTTTGTTATTATTATTATTATTTACCAAGAAATAGTTCCTGATACAGAAAGAAGATATTAAAGTTTATAATTTCAGAGTTATGAGTTATTCTGAGCACATGAGTTTGATTAATTCATATGCCTCTTTGGCAGCATTTTATAAGTGTATGTGTCTATTCTTCCTCAGGAATATTGAGTACATTATTTGAACTGTGTGACCTAGAATTATGTGCAGATTATGATTTTTGTGCATTTGTTTTAATATATGAGTACCTATGTTATTATTATTATTTCAGTTTGCTGTTGCAATGACTTCATTTATTGAGCACCTAACAAGTATATTCACATCAGTTTGTGTAACACACAATATTGTATTCTTTGAATAACCTTTTTCATATTACATTAACATAATCCAAACATGATGCTACTGTCTTAAATAACCAGCTGGCTCATATTCCTTAAAGATTTATATTTAATAGAAATAATTATAAAGAAAATTCCTCCAAGATCTGATTATAACTTTGTGCTCTTATTATTTATTGCTTTAATGAAATGGGTTTTGTCTTATAATTTGATTTGCAAAAAAAGTGGTAACACAAATAAGTACATAATCCTCATAATTTGTACAAGAAGACAGACTTGGCAAGACAGTAGAAGGCGGTATAAAGTGCTCATGTGAGATGACTTGATAGAGGTCATGTTTTGCAGATTCTCTGGGTCAAATAATAATGTACTAAGTGATTCTGTTGTAATACTAGTTTCCTGAGTATTGGAATTGATGGCTTATGATGTATTTTTGCCACAAAGTAACATCAAATCTTAATTTCCAAAATGACAAAGTTGTTTCTAGGGGGGAAAAACCACTACCCCCTTACATTAGGCAATTATCTATTTATTTTCCTCAGAGGCTTTACTTATAGAGTTACAGAATCTCAGAGCTGGAAGAAGCTTTGAGATTCTTTAGTCCAGTGCTTTCATTTCATAAAAATACCAAAGTGAGGATCAGAAAAGTGAAGTTAGAGGCTTAAGGTTTCAAAGCTACTTAGTGACAAGACTAGGATTCAGAGTTCCTAATTCCTCAACCATTGCTAGTTTAAAGGTGTCAGATTTTTAAATGGTATCAACCTAAGTAAATTAAATTCACTCAGGTACTGGTAGGATGGGACAGGATGTGGCAGACACAGTTGGAAGACAGAATCCTCTCTCTACAAGCTATGTAACTCTTCCAGGATGTCTTGTTCATGTCTGACACGTTTACAAGATACTTTCTCATAGCATCCCAGTGTGGGGTAGGACCCAGGGTCATAAGTTTAGAGCTTAAAGTTGGAATTGTCCTTAGTTGTCATTTGTTCTAATTTGTTGTTCACTCTACAGATGAAGAAATTAAGCTTCAAAAGATTAAATGACTTACACAGAATAGTTGCAAGACTGGAATTAGAACCCAAAACCATGGATTCTGAAGGTTTTCTAGTACCATAATAACAATCTGGGGTAGAGAAAAGAGATGCTTGGGGTCAGAAACTTGGAGTTAGGAAATATTTTTGTATCTCCAGACCTTAATACTCACATGTACAAGTGGCAAGAGAGATAATTAACAAATGAATAAATGAATAGAAATAGTCTGGGAAAAAGTGTGATTGTCTAATAAGATGAAAGCTCATGTGTCAGAGTGCCAAGCCCTGAAATGAGAATACAAGTTCTAATGGTAGGAACAGGAAGAGATTCAATGTTTAGGAGATATAGTTTGGATATGGCCAAGAAATATCATGGCAATCTGGTTCTAAGTAGATTAATTAATCAATAAATAAAAGGTAAAATGAAAATTTGCCTATGAGCCCATAGTCCCAGGAGCAGTTTCAGTTCCAATGGTGGGAAGAGGAAGAATTAATTTGCTCTCCAAGTGTGCTCCTGCCATACATTTATAGGAAAAACCATCTCCTTGGGGATCTAACAACTAAATTCTGGGGTAACAAGAAAGTAGACCAGAAGAGATACTACAATAAAGAAAAAGTACTACATGGGGTAGAAGGCAATAGAAACCTGAGGGATAAACCCAATGTAGGAGTTAATTCTTGAACTGAGTCTTGAAGGAAGCTAAAGATTCTATCAGATGAAGATGAAAATGGGTTTTATGATATACACATAAAGGCATGGAAATGAAAAGTGGAACGTTACTTATAAAAAACAGCAAATAATCCATTTTGGCTAGAACATAGAGTGCATAAAGAAGAATAATGTAAAATAAGGCTAGAAACATGAACTAAAATAATCTTTGGGCATTTTAATTTTGAGCCAACAGAAAACTGTAACAGTTTTTTGAAGAAAAAAAATTATTTAGTTAAAATTACTATAGGAATATCACTTTGGCAAGTCCCTGAAAAATGGAGTATAAAGTGACAAGATCAAGCAGGAAAATGACCACAATAGTCCACTTGACCATTAAATTGGACCTGAATTAGGGTGGGAGCTATATAAGTAGAGGGAAGGAGGTAGATGCGGGTAATATCATGGAGGTAGAAGAAAAAAAAGAAAAATCAACTGATTGAATATCAAAGAGAAAAATTGAAGGAAAAAAGAAGACTCAAAGATGACTCCAAGGTTAAAAATATAATGGATTTGAGGGGATGAGACCTTCAACAAGTGTTAGGAAGAGGCACAGGTTTGGGGGGAAAGATAATGTGGTCTATTTTGGACATGTTGAGTTTAGGAAGTCTACCAGCCATCTAATTAGAAATATGAAATGGGAAAATTGCACCTAAATTTTAACTTCTCCATATCTTAGAAGATGAAGTTTGGCTAAAATTATTTGTCAATCCTCTTCGTGAATTTAGTTATACCCAATTCTGTTTATCATTAGGTCTCACTTGAAGTCTTTCCAACTTGATAGAACCTATGAGACCATGTAATACAACAACACAGCTAACAAGAACCTGGGATTATTTCCATATCAAAGGCACTCAATTTCAGTGATGGGTAGCAAGACATACAGGATGCCTTCTGATAACTGAACAGATGCAATTATGAAGTTTGGCCACTAGATGACACACATTGGCAGTTTATGACCCCCGGGCAGAGTCACAGACTTCAGAGAAATTCTCTAAGGAATAATACTATATTTTTGCAAAAGTTCTATATTAATAACAGAAACATTATATGTATCCCTCATTAAAAACAATTATATAATACTTAATAGAATAATTTATCAGATACTCCGTATGTTAAAAACAAAATAATAAAAAAAAAATTCTGTCCTGAAAAGTTTTATCTACATAATACTTTTTGTGTAAATAGAGTATCCAATATTCCCTCAGCAATATATTGTAATGACCTGTCCATATTCCTGTCTCCAAATTTCTCCAATGCCCACAGATGGGGTCACTTTTCTAACTGCAATTTAAACCACTTGCTTAGAACATATTTGCTTAATGATCAATTTGCCTAATAACACAATTGTCTAAAATTCATACTTCCAATGCAACCATTTTGTATATGATAGAATGCTTGTAAAGCATTTTTGTTTATTGGTTTGTTTTCTCAGTGAATATGTTACTGGGTTCTTTGTCTTTTCTCCCTAATGAATGACTTTGCAAAGTATAAAGTGCTTCATGAATGCGAGCTCTTATTTTCCATCTCAAAGCAGTTGCAGGACAGAAAAGCAGTTGCCCCCAAATGGCATACCAAGGTTCCAAATCAGATACAATCTTCTCCAGATTTTCTGCATAATCTGGATATTTCTTTCATGATGAGTGAGGTTGCTACTGTGTGATGCTTTGTTCAATACATATGTGACTCAAAGAATCTTGCTTATTTTGCTGCTTCTAAGGACTCAGGAAATTATGCACAGAAAGGAGTTTCAGTTTCCCAATAGACAAATGATCAAAGGATATAAACAAATAGACGAGCTAAATATTATTAATAACTATATAAAAGAATGTTGGAAATTACTGATAATTAGAGAAATGCCCTTCAAAACTTTTACTTTATGCTTGAAAAATTCACGAAGATGATAAAAGATAGGAATAATTATTAGTGTTGAATAGAGTACTAAAAATCAAATTTTAAAAGTTAGAATTTTCCAGTTAAAAATTAAAGATTGTCAATTTTTTAAAATGCCACAAGAAGGAAGAAATTTGTGGCCAAGGAAGAACTGGAGTGCATTATGGAATGCAAAATGAATAATTTTGATTATATTAAATTAAAAAGTTTTCATACAAACAAAATCAGTGCTGACAAGATTGGAAGGCAAGAAATAAACTGGGGGGGGAAATTTACATTTAAGGGTTCTGATAAAGGACTCATTTCCAAAATATAT
Source organism: Myrmecobius fasciatus (assembly GCA_023553655.1). Classification (NCBI taxonomy): domain Eukaryota; kingdom Metazoa; phylum Chordata; class Mammalia; order Dasyuromorphia; family Myrmecobiidae; genus Myrmecobius; species Myrmecobius fasciatus. The sequence continues at coordinate 36,468 of JAJPUD010009208.1, read as the reverse complement.
AGAGAATTGTTTAAAATTATAAGAATTCAAACCATTCTCCAATTGATAAATGGTCAAAGGATATGAACAGACAACTTTCAGTTGAAAAAATTGAAACCATTTCTAGTCATATGAAAAGGTGCTCTAAATCACTATTGATAGGAGAAATGCAAATTAAGACAACTCTGAGGTACCTACACACCTTTCAGATTGGCTAAGATGACAGGAAAAGATAATGACAAACGTAGGAGGGGATGTGGGAAAACTGGGACATTAATACATCCTTGGTGGAGTTGTGAACTGATCCAACCATTCTGGAGCATAATTTGGAACTATACCCAAAGGGTTATTGAACTGTGCATACTCTTTGATTCAGCAGTATTTCTACTGGGCTTATATCCCAAAGAAATAATTAAGGAGGGAAAGGGACTCACATGTGCAAAAAATATTTATGGCAGCCCTTTTTGAAGTGGCAAGGAACTGAAAAATGCCCATCAGATGGAGAATGGCTGAATAAGTTATGGTATATGAATGTTATGGAATATTATTGTTTTATAAATAATATAAAAAAATATAAGAAACTATCAACAGAATGATTTCAGAAAGGACTGGAGAGACTTACATGAACTGATGCTAATTGAAATGAGTAGAAGCAGGAGATCATTATTCATGGCAACAGCAACATTATGTGATGATCAATTCTGATGGATGTGGCTCTCTTCATCAATGAGAAGATTCAAGCCAATTCCAATGGTCTTGTGATGAAGAGAGACATCTGCAGCCAGAGAGAGGACTGTGGAAATTAAGTGTGGATCACAATATAGTGTTTTCACTCTTTTTGTTGTTGTTTGCTTGCTTACTTTTTTTTTCCTTTTTGATCTTATTTTTCTTGTGCAGCATGGTAATTGTAGAAATATGCATAGAAGAATTATATATGTTTAACATGTATTGGATTACCTGCCATCTAGGAGAGTGGATGGGAAAAATTTAGAACACAAAGTTTTGCAAGGGTGAATGTTGAAAATTATCTGTGCATATGTTTGAAAATAAAAAGCTTTAATAAAAAAAGAAATCAAAGTGTGTGCTTTCTCAAGGTGTCTTGAAAGGCCTACTGAAAAAAAAAACAAAAGAAGTTAGAACTCAAAATCTAAAAAAAAAAGAGTATTTAAAATTTTATATAATTGAGAAATACTTAATGAAATGTTATATTTAAAATATTAATAATAAAATCTACAGCTTTGTAAGAAAAAAATTAAATAAAAAATTACCACATTCATGTACCATTTGTGTGAAGTTATAAATTAATACAAGCATTTTGGAAAACAGGCTAAAATAAATCAAATAAAGTAACTAAAAGTGCACAATCTTTGATCTAAATATTCACATGCTAAGTATATGACATAAGGAAGTCATTGGAAAAAAGAAAGATTCCATATACACCAAAATATTATAGCACTTGCAGCAATACTTTTGATGGTAGTAAAGAAGAAACAAAGCAAATGTATATCAATTGAAGAATGGATAAAGAAATTGTGGTTCATAAATGCAGTAGAATATTCTATGCAATAAAAAAATAACAAATATGATGGATACAGAAAAGCAAGGAAAACTTACATGAACAGATATAAAATGTAGCAAACAGAACCAAGAAAACAACATACATGACTACAACAATGTAACTTGAAAGGACAAAACAATCAAAAATAAGTTAATTATTAAAAAGTATAAAGAGCAAGCCTGATTCTGAAGAATAGATATGAAAAGAGACCTTCCCCAATTCCTTTGCAAAAGTGAGGGTCCATGGGTGGGGAATATAATGCATAATGCTAATTTTTTATATTTACATTAGTTCTTCTATGAATTCTTTTTTCTTCCTCTTCTTTAAAAATAAAAAATCCTTTTCTAGAAAAGATGACCCACTAGAAGGGCAAGGACCATGGGAAAATCTAAGAGATATAAAAGTGAACTATTTTAATAAAAATATTTTTTAAATGGGGGAGGGAAACTCCAGAAGCAGTATGTCACTAAAGTGACTTGGGATAAGGGAACTAGCTTATTCTCCTGTTCTTTTTCTTCTGATTATTTCTATCACATTAGGCTCACTAGGGAGCTGAGTTTCAACAGCCTGACCAACTTCAGTGGAAAATAAATGTTCCTATGTATTAAAGTGCTTATCACAGGTTCATAAATAGCTGCAATTACCTTCTCAGCTTCAGCTGAGCTTCAAGGCTGGTGCCATTGCCTTCACCCACAACAACCTTCACTTCCATTCCAACTCAAGTTCTAAATTGTACTTCATGGTCTCTTCCCCCTTCAGTTTAAAAAAGCAAAAATCATACTAACCTATTTTCATCATACAAACGACCCTGAAGGAAGACTGCACTTTTCTTTTTCACTATAAGCTAATCCCAGGGATCTAGCAGAAGACAATGTATACATCAGTCCAGTGGTAAAAATAATCAGCCATTGTTGTCAAGAGCTTCTTGATGAATTTTGAGGTCTTTGTAGCAAGATCCTCCACTGAAATAACTGAGGTTGCAAATCAAATCCACCTGTAGCCTCCATCTTTCCAAGGAGCAATTCCTAGCAAATAAACCCCAGTTCTTGCTGAATTTCTGAGAACTCATTAGTGTGAGATGGACTCTTTGAATAATAGGTCTCTGCTGGGCTTTTTGACACTGAATTTTACCTAGCTAGCTCTGATCTCTTTGGCTAAAAACTGACTGCTCCCCTTGACTATGCTTTTCTTGGTCTTTTCTGTTCTGACAATTACTGCTGCTCTGATAATTGACACTAAAAGGCTAAACTCTTTTTACTTTGATCCCTTTGAGCTGTGGCTGTGATTCTCATTTCTATTATGACCTGGAAAAGGCTTTAGTGAAAACTGCAAGACATCTTGTTTTAAGTACTTTTTTAGTTTGAAAAAAAAAATGTCAAGTCAAAAAACATTAAGTGCTTATTATGCTTACTCTGGAACACTGCTAAGATATAAAGAAAGGCAAAAAAAAAAAAATCCCAACTTCAAGAAGCTTGTTTTCTATGGGTGGAGACAACTTGCAAACATGTAATGCCTATATGTATATGTTTGTGTGTATACATCTATATATTATAATATATATGCACATATATACATATATGAAGAGAGGAAGAGGAAGGAAAAGGGAAGAAAGAGAAGGATAGAAGGAGGAAGAAACAGAGACAGAGAAAAAAATTAGAAGTGTTTTTAAAAGGAGGTGCTTAGCACTGAAGAAAATTGGAAAAGGCTTCTTGTAGAAAATGAAATTTTAGCTGAGGTTTAAAGGAAGCCAGGAGGCAGAAATGAAAAGGAAGGTTATTATAGGCAAGGGGGTCAGCTAGTGGAGGTGGAGGGAGTAGATGGGGGTGTCAGATCTCAAAACTCAAAAGCAGAAGAAAAGAGGGAAAAATACAAAATAATAAAATGAAAATAGTATAGGAACTAAAACCATTTTAAAATTGGTTAAATAATATCTAGCATATACATATTTAAAGAGAGAGAGATTGAAGGTTTGCAAAAGACTTTTCAAACGTTATCTCATTTAAACCTTACTGTAACTTTGTGATTCTATAAGATAGGGAACAAATATTCTTAGCCCACAAATGAGGAAATTGAGACTCAGAGAACTAAACTAATTTTATTCATATAGCCACACAGCTAGTAAATGTCAGAGTTAGAATTTGAACTGAAATCTTACAAGCTCTAATTCACGATTCATGAAGCTACTTTGCCTCTCAAATGCTGAAAATTAGGAAAGTGCCAATGATACACAAACTCTTAACAAGACTATATGAATTGGCCATTAAGTGAGATGGTTTTAATCAAATTACTTAGCTGAATTGGCCTGTTCCAAAGTGAACCCTGGGCAGGGAAATAGAAAATATCCTACTTCTGAAAGTCTTAGCTAGGCTAATTTCTGGTCAGTGTGGGCTTTTTTTTTTTTTTTTTTTTTTTTTTTTTGGTCAAATAGTCTATCCTCATCTAATCTGGGAGATGAAAAGCAATTTATTTCACTTTTAGACTACTTCTAGGGTCTTCAATTCATGTATCTCAATCCTTGCTTTGATTCCCTGCCTATTCTAATGGCTCCAGATCCTGTTTACCTCTTTCTCCCTTTGCCCCTTGACCCCTGTAGTTCTCCCAAGAACTGGATCTTTTCATCTGAACAACAGTTCCCATGACTGGATCACTGCTTGCACAAGCTGACTACCAGGCTGCTATAATAACAACATTCATATGTATGCTGTGCATCATGTTGTGAGATGTTTTTCCCCTTGACAAACCTGCAAATGGTGCAAACATTATTTTCCTTAATTTTCAGATGAGGAAACTAAGGTTGTGGAAATTTTCCCCAAGTTTTTTCAGTTCTACTATTTCTTTGTTTCAAATAAAGCTTTCTCATAAATCCTATTGTATATGAAATATGAAAGAAAATAAATCCTAGAGTTTACTGTAACTTGCATACAAAAATAAGTATTACTTAAATTTTCATATATATGACTTTATTTGGTACTTAACATTTTGAATATTATAAAACAGTTAAATGTAATTTTCCCTACATTATTAATATATTATCCCCATGTTAATAGTATAATAACACAATCAATGTAGTTACATATCATAATTATGTATTATATAATATATATACATATATTTATGTAAATGTATATTTAAAAAATAATGTGGTTCTTTACTAAAGAGTCCCCATACTCTCTTGACAAAATTCTCATACTCCTTGATGACACATATATACAGACGTTAGAAATCTCTAGCTTATGTTCTCACAGCTGTCTTTAACATCATCCCAAGCTTTGGCAAACTTCCTGACAAGTTATCTGCTCATTGTCTTCTGCCACTTCTTGATCCTGAGGGCTCACCTATGTAGAATATTGAATATTGCCAGTTGCTTGAACCTGCCACTAGGGTCTGCTTAGTCCCTGGATCACAATAATTACCAATCTTGTCTCTCCCATTCTTAATGAGCCCTGCTTATGACATATATAAATATTAATTTACAATTATCAGGGTTCTACACAGTAGATATGCAAAGAACCTCTTTATTCTGCTTTCTTCTCTATTCATTCTGTCTTTACTAGGGATTGTTTCTGCAAGAGTTTTAATTGGAGCTGTTTACTATCTAATCAGCATCTGCTATGTCAATTAGACTATCTTTGCTTACTATGAGAGACAGGAAGCAATCTATTCTGAATTTTAGAGTCCCTGCTTCAGTTCAACTGAATCGAATTGAAAGTGAAAATATGTTTAAGGTCACATTTCCTATTGTCCACTTGTATTTTCAGATCAATCAGGATATACTGACCAATTTGGCAAAGAACTAGATCAGTCTCTTTTTTGGCAACTCTGGAATAATTGTAAACACATCTAAATCAATTTTTTGTCTTTATCTCTCTGTCTTTCTTGCTTTCTCTATCTCACTATTCTCCAAGACCCTCAACCTCTAAACCATAAACAATTTTCTGTCAGGAGAAAAATCAGTTGATCCAGTTGTTTGGCATTAAATAAACAAAATAATAGACTAAATAATAATATTGTATTATCAAAATGATGATAAAATAGGTGTTAGAAACTGATCTATTTTTAATACGCAATCTTTCTAGGAGTCCTGACCTATATCTTCCATGAAGGGAAGACACAGCATGGAAACTTCTTGCAGTGATGCTGAACAGCAATGCATCTATAACCTACAGGTTACTTACAGAGTTACTTAAAGCACTTAGAGATTAGTAATTTGCCTATGGTAACAGGAATTGTTTGTGTCAGAAGCAATAATTGGATCCAGGTCTTCCTAAAGTCAAGGCTGGTTCTCTATTCACTACTCCATGTTGTTTCCCAAACAACAAAAATAAGAACAATGCCAATAATGATGTAAACATACTTAAATAGGGCAATTTGACCTGACCACTATGTGAATTGGCCTCTGTATCCTTATCCATAAATCAATATATGTGTATATATATATATATGCATGTTTGTAGCTTTATGTATGTCTATATCTAAATATCTGTGTAATGATAATACATTTTAATTCAACTGAAGTATTAACACAGTTGTCCCTTAGCCCTATGTATCTAAAGTATTTTAGAAACCTAACACCTCTAGCCACACCCACTGGGATGAAAGAGACAGCATATATAATCCATTCAACAAACATTAATTAAGCATTATTATATTTGCTAGAGTTCTACCCAGAAATTAGTTTGTACATATTTTCTATTTAATTTTGCATGTGCATGTTGTTTCTCTTCAATAGAAATCCTTGAGATCAATTGTTTACTTTCATCTTTCTAACTCCATCACCTAGTAAATAAAATATGAAGTAAACTTCTTGAGGAAAAGGATTGTTTCATTTTGGGATTCATATCCTTGGCACTTAGGATATTGCCCATCTATATTAATTCAGTTCAATTCCACAAGTATTTGGCACCAAGCTAAGTCCTAGAGATAAAGACAAAAATGAAAGGGTTTCTGCCCTCAAGGAGCTTTCATTCATATAAGGCAATATGAGAAGAGAGAGAATATATGTATACCCTGATATAACCTTCTTGCTCTGGGGGTATATGTGCCAAGGGAAGAGAATTCTCATCTTAGATTGTCCGGGCACTCTGTGCCTGAAACAATGGTAGAGATGTTCACAGATTCTTCATACTGTCTTTCTAGCCTCATACAGACCTCTCTCCACTTCTGTTATGCCATTACCTCATTACCTCAGCCATGTTAGATGCAATTAGCAAGACCATATTTGAGTTGCATTAGTTATATTTTAATGTCTCCTTGAAATTTAGGAGATGAGCTAGCTCATTAACAGCATATTTACCAAAGACTTCAATCCCCCAGCCAAAGATCAGGATCCCTTACAAACTCTGATATCCTATGTACCTTGTCCCAGGTTAAAACTCTTAACTAGTTAATCTACCACCATGTTGTACTAATTCTAACTCACTTCGATTTCAGTGGTTCTTTTTTGTTCCTAAATTCTGAGATAATACTTTTTTGGGAGTTCACTTTGTGCTGTGTACAAACTAAATCTACAGTAGTAAATATGAACAGCACAAACTGGATCTGGATTGGATGAAAGGCAGCCACAAAAGCCTGCCACCATGCAGTCTCTCCAAGTTGAGATAATCAGACTGTGGGCCCTTTTGCCTGTCCTGCCTAGAAGTGATATGCCCATTAACATCAACTGCTGCTTTCTGCCTTATTTCTTTTTTTTCCTTTGCCTTAGCACTTGACATAACATTATAAAGACAGCTTTCTTTCCAAAGTCCTTCCCCATCCCTTTTTTCCTTTTTCAAGTTAGAGATCATGTGGGGATTTTTATTTCCAATGCATTTTATATGATAGCGTTTTCACAAGGGATTTGCTAATGGAATTATGGGATTGGGGCCACATATTAAATGGGACTTTGCTTGCTAGAGTGATTTAGTTTCTTTCACCAGTGTCAGTAAGTAATCTCCTGGGAACAAGGAGGTTGGTTGAGCTCAGGGGACTTTTTTTAACTTCAAAGAACTAAGCTAGGTCTCTCATGAAAATGTTGAGGAAATGGATAGTCAACAACCCTCTCAGATCTGAAGCTGCTCATAAGATAAGGGATAAAACTATGCATTACTCTGTGCTTGTGAAGTTTCCACTGCATCAATATTTACCTACACCGATAGCTTCAGAACATTCCCTATAAAACTATCATTTGATTTAGAAAATACATCATTTCGGAAAGAAATATAAGAATTCTACTCCTCCTTTTTCAAGGCATTACAGGAATGATACAATCTGTCTTCTTCACCTGAACAAACTAGATGACCTCTGAAGTCCCTTCAAACTTCAAAATTCTATAAGTCTGTGAAATAAGATTTAAAATATCACAATTATGTGAATTTTCTGTCAATTGGGAAATCAAAAAATTTCCAACTTTTATCCATTCTAAAGGGCCAAGCAATCAAACAAGTTTATTTACAGTGTCATTTTCAAATTTATCAGTGTTGACAGAGAGTGAGATTTTGTGTTGCCCAGAATATACAACAATAGACCAAGCCTTGGTTACTTGCAGATATAGATACATATACTAAGGCAAAAATGTGTGCCAGGAAACAGAAAGGCAATGGTATTGGGTTTTTTTCCTCTTAGTTTTTGTTCTTGCCAAATTTCATTTGCAAACAAATCAAAGGGAATTTAGGTAGCAAAATAAGCTACCTAGCTTCTGCAGAGTTCCTGTGGAATTATTTCAGAGAGAGTTCTCAAAATTGAGTTTGGGGAACTCAAAATCCCTATTAAGGAGTTAACAGAGGTATAGGAATTTTCTAATCTTAAATCTGTATTGTAAACACCAGACACAAGCAGTTAAAATGACAATCATAATCTGGGCTATTTTTGCTTGGTTTTTCGTTTGTTTGTTTGTTTTTTTAACTGTGATGGTTCATAACCTGTGCCATGGATAAAAGATAGATATCCTTGTTAGGGAGAGGCTTTCTAATCACTGTACCTTGGAAGACAGAAGCCAAGACTCTAATAGATAGCCCTGGTGAGATGAAACACACACACAAAAAAGTTTTTAAGATAGTAATCAGTGACCAGTGGAACTAATTCACTAAAGAGAAAATAAACATTGCAGAGACTATGTATGCAGCACAGAGCAGAGACCTGTCACACAGTATATGATGATATTATCAACTAAAATTATTAAAGAGGTATATCCTATGTGTATATCCATACCTGTTATATGTGTGTCTTTCACATGAGCTCTCTGTCTACATGGATACATTGCATGATACTTCTATGCTTACATGTATGCCTTCCATACTCATTCCCTGATTTCTAATGTTCCTAGCATGTGTACCTCTTCAACTGAAGATATATTTATCTATGTGGTTACTCCATGTATTCAAGAGGTAGTTAGGAGGCAGTTTTTCTGCTATTCTATTTGATATTATATTTGATTAAAGTTCTTTTGTTTTGAACTAATATGTCCTCTAGCTGGCTAGTAAAATTAAACAAATAATGAAAACTTACCAAACATGTACAGTTTCAAGTGAGTTCTGATCCACCGAGGGACTCATACTTGGGGTAGATTTTCTAGATACCCATATGTGAGAAGGTTTGCCATATATAGATAGATAAACATATAGATGTATAGATATAATTTATACATATACCTACATACACACATATTGATATACATATAGACACATACACACATATATGTATATATACACAGACACATACATATATACACAAAGTAGATTTTATATGCTGTTATTGTTTCATTATTATTTTAAAAGCAGCACTAACAAAATTAAGTACTAAGGCTTTATTCACTTTGGCTTCTATTTCCTGTCCCCAATTAACATATACAAAGAAATACTTAGTATATAAGTACCAAGGATAACATCTAATACTATATAATTAGCTTTGACTCCTTAAAAAAATATAAATAATCTTAATCAAATGGAATTCTATATTTTTAGTACCTATTCAAGGATAAATAGAACAGATATAAGATTTACAGCCAGAAGGAATCTTATAGGCTACGTAGTCCAATTCCTTCATTTTACAGGGGAGGAAACTGAGACTCCGACAGGATAAATGACTTGCTCAAGATTATACAGATAGCAAGTAATAGAAGTATGGTTCAAATCCAGGACCTCTGTCTCCAGAGTCAGCATACCTTGCACTGTACAATCCAAGTGAAGTTTCTCTTAAGTTTCAAAACAAAAGGCTTCTTCAAACAACTGTACTGATGTTGTTTTGTGGCATTTATCTTTTTTCACTTTCTTTTCTTTTCATCTTCTTTTTTTTTTTATCTTGTACTCTGCAACATTTTATCACCACCTGGGGGCTATCAAAACAGCAATAGACATCTATTTTGCTACCAAGTCATTACTATATTATGTATTTTCTGAATCAAAAAGACATCTATGATTTCAAGTCTTTGCTCTGCTTTTCCCCTGATAAAAGTCAATCCTTTATTATGTATTGCTTCTTTATCTTATATGTGATTTTAAAATATAAACTGATTTTTTTGTAATAGAAGAATATCATCTTCTTATTTTATTATCTTGTCACCTCTTATAATGTCAACTTGCTTCCAAACTTGAGAATTGTGCACTGAACAATGGACAACTCAAAAAGACTTTCAGCACATTAACCAGTTATTCTTTTAAAAGAAATGGCTTTGCAACAAATAGGAAAAGTATATAATCAAATCCCCAAATTATTCTCATACTCTTTTGTCTCCTTGCAATCCCATATTTATTGTACATTTGTCTGAATATTGATAAATTTCAGGTTCCAGGAGGGCAAAGAACCATCTTGATTTTCTTTGTCTCTCACCTAGTTTTTAACAGTATTCTCTGCAGAGTAGTTGCTAATCAAAATAATCAAAGAATTTTTATCATTTACCAATTTTTTTCCTTTTAGTTATTATTAGAGTTAAGTATTATTCCCAATTCAAAGGCCCAAACTTTTCTGTACTTAATTCTGTTATTAGCAGTTGCTTAGTGTTTTCATATACTGATATCTGTAATCAAAATACATTTAAAAATTAATATGAATATTCAATCCAAACATTTTATATGCCTAATATGTTCATTATGAGAGGTATTCTGTTGTTGTTCAATCATTTTCAATTAAGTTCAGCTCTTTCTGGCCCTTTAGGGTTTTCTTGGCAAAGATATTGGAATGGTTTGACATTTTCTTCTCCAGCTCATTTTACAGATGAGGAACTGAGGCAAATAAATTAAGTGGCATGCCCAACGTCACACAGCCAATAAATATCTGACGCCAGATTTTAACTTGGGAAAACCAGTCTTCCTGACTTCAGACCCGATGTGCTATCTACCAGCTGCCCATGCTAGATAGTAGAGATGCAAAAATAAAATGCAAAATAATTGTTGCTCTCAGATTATAGAAAAGATATGAGGTCAATTAAAAACTATATACATAAAATTTGAGGGGGAAGATAGTCCTAACATCTGGATGGGAAAGAGGGAAAAAATCAGGGAAGGCTTGTCATAGGAACTGACCTATGATCCAAACCTTTAAAAAAAAATCTAAACATAGTTCTGAATCATTTGTTTATTTTTTTTAAATACACAAAAAATTAAAAAACAAGAATAGGACATTGCTTTTTACCAATATTTACTAATATTAAAAATGACATTGCTACCAAGTAAAGTCAACTTTTAATTTTTGCTACATTGAAGGCACTTTAGGAAAATCTGTAATTGCCAATTGGTTGGTCCCTGTATAAAGACTGTCTCAGAGCAGGTGGGAGACAAAGTCTGATGGAAATGATCCAGTGTTTTTCAGATGTCAATTTTATATAACACATTTTTATGTAAATCAAGAACCACTTTTTCTCTAAGATATAAACAGCTTTCCATATAAAGGGATTGCATTCCCAAGACTTCTGATGACTCCTACTTTTCCGGCATTCAATAATAATTAATATTTTATCAGGAACAGCTAGGTGGCACCGTGGATAGAGCACCAGCCCTGAAGTCAGGAGGACCTGAGTTCAAATCTGGCCTAAAACACTTAACACTTCCTAGCTGTGTGACCCTGGGCAAGTCACTTAACCCCAATTGCCTCAGCAAAAAAAAAAAAAAAAAGAAGAAAGAAAGAAAGAAATATTTTATCCACAGATAGTAAACAAAGGTCATTGAGTATGCTTTACATATTTCAAACGTGTATGTTTTAAGTCCTCGAAACCTCATAAGCCTTTTTCTCAAAATAAGATAGGCCTGACCATTTCGTTCCCTTGCTTTAAAACCTTCAATAGCTTCTTATTGTCTCTAAGATAAAATAAAAACCCCTTAACCAGGCATTTATGACTCACTTGGCTCTCATCTCTCTTTCCGGCTTTATTTCAGGTTACCCTCCTTTCACCAGTTCTTAAGTGCTCAACAGGATGATACTTCAAACCTTCATACATGCAACATAAGCTATCTCCCATGCTTGGAATATATTTCATCCTCAAATCATTTTCTTCCTTAAAGATTCTTCCTTTCTTTTTTAAAATTTATTTTATTTTTAATTTATGGAATAAAACAAGCATTTCTATAATATAGTATAATAAAAAGGTGATTGTTCATGAAACTGTAAAATTATATACAACTTGCTATTCCTTTTAAATATGTAATAAAATTATCTTGTATTTTTTTCTTTTTTTTTCTTTTCCCTCCTATCCCTGCTCTAGAGATGGCTACCATTAAACACAAATAGGTGTGTGTGTGTGTGTGTGTGTGTCTATATATAAAATCATTCTATACATACTTCTATTTATCAGTTCTCTCTCTAGATGAAGTTAATGTCCTTTATATTTCCTTTATAAATAATTTGGGTATTTGTAATAGTCAAAATGACATTCATTCAAAGTCATTCTTAAAATAATATTGCTATCTACATAAATATGCTTGACATATTTCAAACAACCCTGTCCTTGCAACTTCATATATTTCCATAGTGGGAGATGAGGAATAGGAAATGGTCAGCCTAGGAAGAAGTTGCCTTGAATTAAATTGTCTGGTTAAGGAAAGCCACCACTATCTGGTAACTTTCTATTTCTACAAATTATTCTTGCCACCCAAAAACTAACTCCATTTGTCTCCCTGCTTCTGAATGATTAAAAATGCTGTCAGTGCCTCTTAAATGTCATTGCTTTTTGTCAAAACACCAATCACAGTTGCTAGTTACAACTCTGGGTTGCACTCTAAAATGTTCTGATTCATTTACTGGTATACACTGCCTTTTTCAATGTAAATACACACAATAGAAATGTTCCACTCACCAACTCCCTGCTAGGTCACTTAGCCTTGTACATTTCCATCTCATGGATTTCCCTGACTCAGCTTTGAAAGCCAGCCTTTTAAATGGAAAATGGTATTAAGAATAGCAGTACTTCTTGAACTGAAAAGATCAACATTATCTTGTTGCTTTTAGAACCAACATTGAAGCTGGTCTTCTTAAAAGAGAAGAAAGAAATTTCAGCAAGTTTGGGTTCTTTTGGGGAGATAAAAAGTTTTTTGTTGTTTTTAAGAAAAAAAGTCTGTTTTGGAAATCTCCCTGCATTTCAGGTGGAAATATTGCAATGAGTGATACATGTTTTAATCCCAGATATTTGATGAAGTACATAAATAAAAAACTGAACGAGAGAAAATGAGTCACTTCTGAGCAGTGTGTTTGAGTATTGGAGAGAGAATTTTCAACTAGTGTTAAGTGTCAAAAACAGAATGGGAAGGGAAGATAGGACTTCTGATGGGCAAAGAAGCACAGCTATGGGGAGTCAGGTACTTTTGGATGTCGTTCCTTTTGCTTCTTAGTATTGTTTCTGTGATTATTTCTCTAAACTAGGGGATCTTGTGTGTCTGACATGATCAAAGTTTGAGGCATGAAGAACATCAAGATGATCCAGCTATAATGATTCTGTTGCAAAGTCAATGTGATCTGCCTAAGGGACAGTACCTTCTAGGGATGCTCCTCTCTTTTACAGCATTTCTGCATGAAAACTGAAGAAAACTCTTGTTATCTGCAGTTATGAGACCTGACAAATGATCATAACTATTCATATTTTAGAGCATTTTAAAGCTTTTGATTTATACTTATCTCTTCATAATAAAAACTCTGTAAGATAGGCAATGTATTTTCATCCCCATTTTATAGATGAGGGCAATAAGGCTCAAGTAAATTAAGTGACTTTGCCCATAATCACAGATCTGATGTATTAGAGTTAGCATTAGAATCCAGGTCTACTGATTTAAATATCCATGTTCCTTCTTTTATCCAACGATAATAACAGTCACTGGACAATCCATGCAGCTGGAATTATTAATATTGATTATATTTACTCTTATTCTCTCTTCAGATTTGCATTCCTTCCCTGCAAGACAAGTACCTGAAAAGCACCTCTAATTCCTTTCATTCCAAGAGGAACATGATAAGAAGTACCAATGGGACATCTTGTGCTTAAATCTCTGACACTACCCAAGTCTGAAAAAAACACAAAGCAGAACAAAGATGAAAAGTCTTTTCAATTCCCAAATCACATTCATTGCCCACACCCAAGCTTCCAGAATTAGCCAGTCAAACCACAAGTACAGTCAAGGGAGTTCTCCATAGTCAGGCAGCAAAAATTAAAATTGTTTCCAAACTCTTGGCCATGGTTTTCAGTGAACATGGTAAATAAGATTCATGATCACTCAAAAGAGTTCTAGCCAAAGACCCACACAGTAAAAAACATGTGGATAAAAAATAATTGTTGTTCAGACTATATAATATTTCTAGATGGACAACCCATAGGGCTGGTTCAACAGTGCATTTATCTTGGAAAGAACCTGCAGTAGAATAATGAATTGAATTCAGAATTAAATAGGAAGAGGAAAGTAGGCTGAATTATCTTTGGGAAATGGGGTGTTTTTAATGATGCTCAAGATTCTTTTCAAAACAAAGACCTATCTTTTTAACATCAATATTGTTATGATGATATATGTCTGTAAGTTATAAATGTATACATATATATGTATGTCTATGTCCATATACACATGTGTGTATGTACATGTAAGACATGTAATCTTCAGCATCTCTGAAGAATAAAGGTTATGGGTAAGCCAGTAAAGGTTCTAGTGCAATGCAGGCATATGAAAACTACAATTTTTTACTAATGAAAAAAGAATGAAGAGGAACAATGTAGAAGATGTCATCACCAGAGAAGGAAGTAGAGTGGTCATATAATAAGAACAAGGAATAACCAGTGAACAATCTATGCTCCATTAGAATCCAAGCCATGTCAAAAGATCTAGAGAAATATTAAAGATTATCCTTGAAAAATTGTACAATTATTAAAGGAATATTTAATATCCAATGTAACAAAATTGATGAAGAATTAAAGAATATATACCAAAATCTTGTCAACTCATGCCAAATCATTTTTGTGGGGAAAAAGGATATATTGGTTATGAAATGTTTGATTTTTTTTTTGAGCCTTGGTCTCCAAGTGTCACCTAAGATGAAATAGTCACTCATGGGTTAATCCCACTGATGATCATTATGGAACCTGCTCTGTTCTGCTCTTTTTTCAATCCTGATCTGGGTTTGTTCATCCTCCTCAAGGAAGCCTAGTGTCCCCTTTCCATGGTTTCTCTCTGCTTTCAGGTCCACCCTATTTGTGCCAGGATTAATGCAGATACCTGATCAGCTTTTGCCCACTACAATTCAGATTTCTGAAGCTTAAACAATCCATCAGGCTCATCCTCCTCAATAGCAGGGATTATCGGTATCTGCCTCCACACCTAGCAAGAATTTTGGAAAATATAAAAAGTTTTAAATCTTGTTGTATAAGTTAATGAAGTTAATCATTTTTCCTTGTTTTAGTTAATTTATACACAATTATTGTATTTTAGAATTTTTAAAGGCATTACAAAAAAAAAAGAAAGGTATTATGTACTTATCTTATTTGATTCTTACTACAACCCTATGATATAGGTTAATTCAAATTTAGTATCCAAATGCAAATTTCTTAGCTGGAAAAACTAGAGTAAAGAATGGCATATCCAAGGTCATGCAGTTCATAAGTAGAAGATCTAGGATTTGAATTTTTAAAATACAATGTTTTTTCCTCTATAGGAAACCTGAGAGTTTTGTTGTAGGAAGTACTCATATTGATGAAACCATGTCTCTCAAAATTACCCAAGTTTTTTTGCCTACCCTATCTATAAGGAAATGTATAAACATAATCTGAGTAAATGATCGTAATAATAATATTTATGTAATAGTTTAAGGTTTGGAAAGCACTTTACATAGGAAATCTCATTTGATCCTCACAACTCTGAGAAACAGGTACTTTTATTTATCCCCATTTTACAGATAGGGAACTGAAGCTGAGAAGGATTGCAAATTCAGGTCTTCCTGACTTTAAAACCAACCTTCTATCTACTGTACCACTTAGCTTCCTCATGTGATTAGAATAATATTTCCTTTTCTTACTGGTCCAATCCTGCCATTTTACACATGAGGAAACTGAGTTTTAGAGAAGTTAAATGACTTGCCTAAGATCACAAAGGTTGTCATTGGGTATAGATTCACTAAATACCATATCTATGAATGACTTAACTGGCACAAACCTATGGAAACTCTGAAAACACAGATTACAAAGTAAATGGAAATTATCCTAGGGAAAACTTTTTGTCATCTTCTCCTGTACACATTCCCTCTTGTGGTGATGCTGAGCCACTGCTTTCTACAACAAACTTCACTGGTTGGGACTTAACATACTATGAGGAAAAATTTCTGTCTTCTATTAATATGTGTAGGAAAAAATTTGTACATGTTATGATGAAATAGAAAGCAACTGGAAATAAATTCTTTTAATAAAGAAAATTGAGTATGCTACATATATATAACTGAGATTGGGATATATATATATGTGTATGTGTGTATATGTATGCGTATATATATATATATGTATATATATATATATATGTCCCTAACTATCTATCTCAATTAAAATATTTCTCTAACTTGATCTAGTTACCTAGTAATAGAACAATTATATAATGGTAGATTTGGTACTCATTTGTGATCTTGAATGCTCATCATCTAATACCTCTTATAGAAAACCCCTTAGCAACCTTTGCATCACTGGATTTAATTAAAAGAAATTTATTCTGTTTGTATTCTAATGGACTTATCATTTATTGTCATTATTTGTCCACTGGAAAGAATTTTCCTATGTTCCTTTTTCCATTCAGTACAAATAATCTGCTATAAAAAGATCAGAAGTTTGCCTTTCTAAGCTAAGTGTGATAATATATAGCTTTTTTTTTTTTTTTTGGAAGCCATCATTACCTAGTTTCCCACTATGCGCCAGTCTGAATATCAGATTACATGCCTTCCCATTAAGTGATATCTGATGTAGATAAAATACTCATGAGAAAAATAGCTTTAACTCTAAATAAAATTTTTCTTTTGCCAAATAGATCAATTTGTGGCCTGAGATAAAGGACAATTTTGATCATTGTACTTTCCTATTTTTTTCATTTTATATTCCTTTTCTTGCTTTCTTATCTAAGGTCTACGTTATACCAAAAATAAATTCTGTATTTTTTTTTTGTTAAATTTTAAATCAAGGTCTATCACTACATAAAATTAACAACTGGATTAAGTGCTCAAATGATTACATGTATTTGGAGTTTGGTGTGTGTTATGTGTGTTTGTCAAATGAATACTAACATAGACCCCTTGAGACTTCTGAAAGAATGGTCTCTAATATCATCTGCTGAAATCAATCTAAAAATATTTAGCATTGTGTAAATCTTGTGGTAGTAGCATGCATCTTTATTAGATTTTGCCAATATTAAAAAGATTTACAAACATTCAGTGCTGGTAACATATATTTCCCATGCATATTGTTATTATTAAATTATTCTCAAATTGGAAAATTAATAAATACAATAGTTAATCAATGATGTTATATTAGATTAGGGACTTTCATTGTCACCACAATTTTATCACTTGAGATTTGTGTGTATTCATGAATTCAACACAAACTACTTTTTCCACTTCAAAGAACTCTACATACATTTTTTTAAATGTTACTTTAACGCATTTTTAGTGTACTGTCATTAATATTTCATTTCACTTTCACCTAACCTTACCTCTAGTTGCAAATAATAAATAGGGCAGCCCAGCAATTACTAGAATCTTAAGTTCAACAAGCACTTGGATATTTATTTAAACTGCCAAATCCAACATGAGTGACAAAAGACTTAGGTGTAAGTAGGGAAGATAGTATCTCAAACTAACCAGTCCATTTTGATATGGCTCTAAATATGGTCATCTCATTGGACTGCTTAGATAAAACTCTATATTTGGCAGAAAATGCATAGAAATATGTACTCTTGCTATTCTTAAAGAATAAGGCCAGCAATATTTTAACATAATTAACATGTAGTGGATATCCTGCCATCTAGGGGAGGGGTGGGGAGTTGGGGGGAAAAATTTGTAACGGAAAGCTATGTAAGGGTTATTGTTGAAGAATTACCCACACATATGTTATGCAAATAAAATAAAATTTAAAAAAAAAAGAATAAGGCCAGGAATATAACAATCTATTCATGTCACCTTTCTTTTTTAAGCAAGGTGCTACCAATTTATTCCACCATTATTTACTGACTATTTACTTCATGTTATGGTACTCTGCCAAATACTACCTTCCTTTCTTCAACTTAAAAAAAAAAAGCTTGTTCCCAAAGCTGACCCTGGTGGTAGGCAGAGTAGATAGTTGTTATCTCTGTGGTATTATTTTAAGGATCCAAAAGAGTGCTTCCCAAAAAATATCTCTGCCAAAAATTTCCCTCAGAGCCAAGATTAGTTGTCTCTTTGAGTTGACATTTCTGACCAATGTTAAAATGCAATTTTTTTTTTGAGAAGGGATGAATTAGGATTAAGTATTTTCTTTCATTTTTCACCTTATCCAGCAGAAAGAAAGACTCCAAAGTCATGGAACATAAGGTCCAACACAAAGTATAATAGGAAATCAAGAAAGATACACAGCATAGTCTTGGGGACAATCCTGTGTAGCATTGTGAAGAACTATGAGAAAGGCAATAGATTCAGAAAATGCACCAAATGTCTGATGGAATCAAGGTAACACTGTTAAAATGGATAAGACTGGAGTTAGCCAAGTAGCTTTAAAAAATAAAATAAAATAAAATAAAACAATCTGGAAACAATTAGCTTAGGGCCAACATTCATCCAGACCTACCAATATAAAGGAATTGGGAAACTGATAAGCAAAAAAGGCTTGCTTGCCATGATGGCATTGCCTTTCAAATGGAGAAAAGTTTTCCTATGGCCTCTATGTAGAAAAGGTTTTTTTTCAAAATTTCATAAAAGTATTTCAGGATGCCAAGAAGTCAGGTAGATTGCAAATGAATATTAAAGTGGACTCTTCTTGACTCTTCTACATCATTCAAAATACTACCTGAACTGTCTTATTCATGGTTATAAACTTTGTCTACATCCCATACTTCTCTTTCTTCATGACCTACTTTTTTCTCATCAATCCTTTGCCATCAGTCCATTTCCTTCCATTTAGCCCATGGCATCCTAGTAACTATATTCAAAAGTTCTTCTTTACAGCTCTCAATCTCTTTGACTTTCTACATTTGATATTACACTTTATTGATGCTTCTCCTGTCTCTCTAACTATAGTTTTTTTCCTTTTCTAGTTTCTTCTTCTTTCCCCAACTCTTACTCCAAAGTTCTGGCCCACTGACCCCTATATCTGCTTGTTGAATTTCTCTCAACCCTTTAAAAGTCCCATTTGGGGGCATTTAGGTGGCTCAGTGGATAGAGCACGAGCCCTGAAATCAGGAAGACTTGAGTTCAAATGTGACTTCAGACATTTAACATTTCCTAGCTATGTGACCCTGGGCAAGTCACTTAAACCCTTAGCAAAGCAAGCCTTAGCAAAAAAGAAAAAAGTCCTATTTGAATGCCGTTTTTCCAAGATTTCCTTATCTCTGCTTCCTCAGTCATGACTTTCATTAACACTTTGCCTGCACTTTCTTTAGGTGCTTTGGTTTTGTATTATAGTTATTTGCTCATTTTTAGAATACCTTTCCTACCCCTAGACTCCAGGTGGTCAAGCGTCCTTTCTTAACTAAACCTTATTAACTCCCTCAGGGACTAACACAGCTCTGTAAAAAATAAGTACTCATTAAACATTTTTTTGAATCAGCACATTTTAAATGGATTTTTAAAATAGCATAGGGCTCTACACATAATGGATATTCAATAAATATTTTAATTAATAAGGGAAAAGAAGAAAATACAGATAATATTTGCTAATAAGATACAGTTCACTAACTGCTTTTTTTTTATATTTTTACATGGTCTATATTCCATCTCCTAAGTAATAGGCTTATCAGATACAGCAGAAGGCTGTATCTTGGGTCAGCTTCACTTTAAAACCCAGATAATGTGAAAAGAGCAGATAAGAGAGGGTAAAAATAACAACAACAAAAAAAAGAGCTGGCATTGGCAGTCAAGAAACATAACCCAGGGGCAGCTAGATGGCGCAGTGGATAGAGCCCCAGCCCTGAAGTCAGGAGGACCTGAGTTCAAATCTGGTCTCAGACACTTAACATTCCCTAGCTGTGTGACCCTGGGCAAGTCACTTAACCTCAATTGCCTCAGAAAAAAAGCAAAAAAAAAAAAAAAAAAAAAAGAAAGAAACATAACCCAGAGGAGTTTCTCTGCACACCTGGTTAGTTGCTGACTTGTTTAAGTTATGTCCAGTTCCTTCTCCAACTCATTTTGCAAATGAGGAAACTGAGGCACAAATGACTTGCCTAGGCTCACACAGTTAATGTCTGAAATTGTGAACTCATGAAGATGAATCTTCCTTATTTCAAGTTCAATACTCTATCCACTGAACCATCTAGATGTTGCACATCTGGCTTATACTCAATTACCAATACCATATTATTCCACTAAATCCACATGAATAAACATGAATAGAGTCCTATACAATTCAGCTAACAAACACCACACCAGGCAATAATAAGAAAGCAAAATTGGAGGTTGCTGTCACAGACAGATCTATGATCAGAAAAGCACTAACGTCAGGAGACATTTCCCAACTTTGATTATGATTCCCCTGGAAGATGTGAGTGAAAACCAGTAAGATTCATGTAGACTATGAGAGAGGAAACTTAAGGGGCATTTGCAGCTGATTTTAGCATCAGAATTCTATGTCTAGGAACTTCTGAGTTTTGAGAGTTCATTGGACTGGTTATGGAGAGACTGAGACAAGAAATTGTAAATAGTGTTTGCAATAGTTGCCTTAAAAATTATGATTGTATTCCTTTTAATTTTAGGGTATTAAGTAAAGGCTACATGCAATTAGGCAGTGGTGTTTAGGTGGTGACACCATCATATCACTGTCCAGGTGATTTTCCATCATTTTCAGTTATGTTTGACTCTTTGTGACTCCATTTGAGCTTTTCTTGGTAAAGATACTGAAGTGATTTGCCATTTCCTTTTCCAGCTTATTTTACAAATGAGGAACTGAGGCAATCAGGGTTGACTTGCCATGGATCACATAGCTAGTAACTTTTCAGGTGATTAGAGCTCATGAAAATAGAGCAACTCTGAGAAAATGATAAGACTTTCCCAGAGGTTGAGGATTTGAACCAAGATTTTAACTGGATAAAACTATATTTACCACACCTCTCTATGCTAAAGAGTCTAGCAGCAGCAGTCCACAAAAAATAGGAGACAGGGGACAAGAATAGGAGCTCACTGAAAACAAAAGTGAAATGAATATTTTGATCAATCATCCCAAAATGGACTACCCAACTAGTAAGAAGAGTACAGGATGGGCATTATCTAGGTCTTGATTAATTAAAAGTGTTAGATAACTGGACAGAGTGCTTCATTTTGGATTAAATATGGTATAAGTATGCTTTATCCTGAAAAAAAACCTAAATAAATCTGGATCTGTCTTCTCTAATCCCAAATGAGGTAAATATGTTGTATTCTGAGCTGAACAACTCCTCTAAATTTAATGATTTAATTTTTTTTCTCTACAAGAATTACTTTATCTTCAATTAACTTGAACTGATTGTGAACTTTCATTAATATATGTGTAAATGTTAGTCTTCTTTGTACTTTCTCTACATTAATAATGACTTTTTAAAATTTGTTTTTGGTAACTCTCTAATAGGTTAGTCAAGTCTCATATTTAACTTATTTAGAAAAAATCCTTTTTCCCAGAGATGTAATAGCAGACCTTGCAGAACTTAAAAGTAGAAACAGGGGCCTAATAAACAAACTGAATATTAAAAATCACCAGTAATTTCTATCTTTCATTCTGTTGGTTGATTAAAAATATAATTTGTTTCTGCCAACACTGTATAATGACAGAAAATTATTTTTAAGTATTTGAGTATTTACTTATACCTTTCTCTATAAGCTGTGGAGAGAAGAAAAACTATCTTCCTCCCCTTTGTTGTATAATGAACAAAACAAAAACCAAATTACTATTGATGGTATTGTTTTCCATTAGCATGGGAATCCCCTCTTCTCAAACCCTGACATATTGATAACTTTGTAATCTGGTTAAACAGATTAAAATCAATTGGCAATTTTTACATTTCCCTGAATCAATGAGTATTATAAAGTTTGACTCTCAGAATACCCAGGTGTACTATTCCAACTTTACCCAAAGGAACAAGATAGGCGTCATTTTTTTTATTATTTTCTTCTATTGTATCATTAATATTGTTACATATTTAGAATTATATTCCTTGAATTGAGACTCATATCTACTAGGGAAAAGTATTTTCCCAAGAGATCTATTTAAGCTATTTCAATTCCCACAGTTCCTATAATATGGTAGCACAGTGCCACCCAAAGCAGACTATCACCATGCCTGTGATTTCCTTAAACAAATACCAAAACTGCTTTAAATGTCTCTTCTAATAACTCACTGTTTACTGCAACACTGAAGCCAGATAAACAATGCAATCATTTTCTCATTCACTATGCTGTTGTGAATTCGCTGACATTTCCTTTTGACAGAATCTATCTACTCAGAATGCCGAAGAGACCACTAAAAGGTGTCAAAACAGTAGGCAGCAATAACATCAAGGACACAGAGCTGTCTGGGCCCTCTATTCTTAAGTGTTCTGCACTAAATAATAGAGTCCATCAGTTAAGGGAACAATAGAGAGAGCTAAGTCTAAATCACCAAAATTTTTAAAAGTAATTTTTCCTGTAATATAATTTGTACCAAGAGGTCTGTAGAATAACAAATCCAAAGCAACAGATGGAAAAAAAGTTGAAGAATTGAGGCAATACTTTGATAGTGACTTTTCAGGACTACATTCAAATTATTTAAAGGATAATCCCTTATTTTTTCAAATGGAACAACTCTAGAAAACAAAGTTGTAGAGTAGATAATTTCAGAAGTCTACAGTACTATGAAAAGTAATTACTGAGAAGAATAGGGATCAAGTAAAGCTTGTTAGAGGAGAGAGCATTTATGTGGGATTTTAATAATAATAACTAACATTTAAATAAGTTTACAGATGGCTTTCCTTGTTAATTATGCCATTTGGCCTTCATGACTGAGTTAGATGCTACTGCTATCTCCATTTTATAGATGACAAAGCTGAGATGGATAGTTTTAAGTACCTAAAAAGTATCTAGCTCTCTATCCATTATATCACCTCGTTGGACAAATAGAAATGAAGTTGCAATACACAGTGCCATGGCAGAAAGCAGAACCTAGGAAAAATTTTAAAGTCAACAAAAGTCATTTTTATGCCACCAATCAATGGTTCTTTAAATACTTTCTAATGTCTTGAAGCCCCTTTTTCCTTCACCCAGGTGTTTAGTTCCTCAATTGTCTATCTCACCTATCAAAAGCAGTCCTTAATCCTTAATTCCTGAATACAAAACATAAAAAATCTCAGTTACCTAAAATGTAATTTCCCATCAATTTAGAAAAATAAAAAAGTCCTCCATGGAAAATTAGGAGCACTCTTTCAGCCCCCAACCATAACACACTCACCCATGGGCATACACACACACACACACACACACACACACACATACACACACACACACACACACACACACACACACACACACACACACACTCCTAGAAAACCAAAAACACAGATATCACCCAGGTCTTCAATTCCAACTCCCTTTCTGGGCAAAGGAAATAAGCATTTCCTTTCTAAAAATGAGGAAAACTTACATAACTAAGGGATAAAAAATAAGTAGCAGAGAAAGGAGAGGGAAGAGAATAGCAGAAATCTTCAGTAACAGGAGTAAATATGCCAATAATAGGGGTGGCAATGAAGCCAAAATAAAGAATAAAAAGGGGGGCAGCTAGATGGTGCAGTGGATAGAGCACCAACCTTGAAGTCAGGAGGACCTGAGTTCAAATCTGGTCTCAAGTAAGTCACTTAACCCCAATTGACTCAGCAGGAAAAAAAAAAAAATGCATGGATACTCTCCCTAGAATACCCAATCAATGTTCATTAAGACTGCTTTTAAAAGAGCATTAGTGATAGGGAACCCTCAAGGTAGTCTATTTCATTTTTAAACACCTGGCTGCTGAATAAATAAATAGAAGTATTCTCCTGGAATCTAGAAGATCTGAATTCAAACTTCACTTGAGATACTTACCAATAGTGTGACTAAGCACTTGTGTTGACCTCAGTTTCCTTATCTGGAATGGAGATGATAATAGCATTTCTGATTACTGTTTTGAGAGAAAAATGAGATATATGTAAATGTATGTGTGTATGTATTGCCTTAAAGTGCTTTAGAAATGTTAGTTATTCCTAATAATAGGAATTTCCCTATATTCAGGCAAAATTCATTCCCCCCCCCAAAAAAGACTAAAATTCAGATATTAATAGAACATAATAGTACCCAAAACAGTTCATAAAATAGTACATAAAATCTGCACTTAAAAAGGATAAATCCCTGGAATACAGATAACGTGGCTACTCCAAATGACAGTCCTTGGGCTTCCAAATAGCTGAGATTTTATTGTATTTGAATTCTATTAGAAATCAAATTTATTTAGAAATTAAAGGGATAGAAGAAATTGCAGTTGGGAAGTACAAGCCAAATCTTTTGATCTCCCTTGAAATCATAGCTCATAGGTACTCTACATATAGAGTAATTCACTACCTACAAGTCTTATTGTCCCTAGATAAATTAAAAAAGAAGGAAGACCATTCAATGCAGAAATAGTTGAATAATGGGAAATTCAATCAAATAACTATTTGAGCAATGGGACATCAAATAGCCAATTACCCTTTTATTTTTTTTCTTATCAAAACTGATTAATTATTTTGAACACAGGGGCTGGTATCAAATAGTTTTGATGTCAAAACTATTTACAAAGATGCATTGTGTATTGTCTAAGGTATCACATTTAGAATTAGAGTCCATCACTAATATTCCAAGAAAAAGGAAAATCCCAGTTAAGAGACTCAGTATGCTAAGCGGAGGTTCTTAGATAAAATGGATTCTATTAAAACTGAAAGACACAAGAAGGAATTTCATTTACTGGGCATTAATTCCCAAGCAAAAAGCTTACAGAAGAGAAAAGGAGAAAGAGGAAGGACATTCACAAACTAGAGTGTATATAAAGAATGACTGAAGATGATGAAAAAGACTAGAGACTGCTATATAGGAAGAACATAAGGAAATGGGAGTGGTCAGATTGAAAAAGAGAAGGCTTGGTGATAGGGGTAGGATTATAGTTGCTTATATTTAAAGGAATATTATTTGGAAAAGTGATAATAACAGTTGTTCCACTTGGACCCAAAGGACAGAATTAGGAGAATTGGTAAATCCTGGAGAGAAAAATTTCACTACTATAAAAAAACAAACAAAAAACAAATAACTCCCTAATATCTTCAGAGTCATCCAAAACTGAAGTCACTGCCAGTGGAAGTCTTTAAGCAGAGGCCAGAGACCCAGAGCTTGGAAGGGGATGAAGAGGGAGTTGTCTTGGACCACATCCTAAAGATATTGTAGCCAAGACTCATGCTTTGAGTGGAAAGGGGGCTAGATAAAACCTCTGAAGTTTTTTATTGAAATTCTAAGAGTCTGTGATTCTATGAAATATTTAATCTCTCGTTGTACTGAGGTTTGACCAGGTTTTTCCCATAATCCTCCCACCAACAATTCTTAAGCTAAGACAACAAACATTTTCCCTAGTGGTGAAAGGAACATGGTTTGAACCATCTTATGGTCATAACTGGAACTCAGTTGAAATCTGAGTAAAAATGTCTGAAGTCAGATTGCTGCATAAGTCTTTTTTTCCCCTTCTGATCATTTTTTTTTCCTTTTTGGTTAATCCACACTACCTGAAACCTACTTCCTGATACATATAAAATATTGAGAAAAGGAACTTAATGGATTGATGATATTTAGGGGTGAAAGGAAAAAATTTACATTCATGCTGACAACTTTTTCTTTATCAAGTTTAGCCCAATGGGATTAAAAATCGCTGAGATATTAAACCTTGAAAAGAGGGAGTTATAATGGAAAGGCTGACAGAACTTTAATTATAGCCAGTAGCACCATTCTAATGCTTTAAGCATACTTAAATGTGCTGTGTTTTCATAAGAATAGTGGAGGGAAAAAAAAAAACAACCAGAAAAGATAGAGGTCATGAATTAGATTTGCTGGAGCCCCCAATGGAGAAGTTTTGCCTCTAGGTCATTTTAGGACTGATGCCAGACCAGAGAGGAAAAGTTACGATAATATTAAGGAATCTCAAGAAAACTTGGAAACCATACTGATTTCTTAAAATGAAGGTCACAGTGCCACTTTTTACTTCTATGCTTTCTGTATATATGGAGGCTGCAAATTTGAAGGTAAATTGACAATATTTTCTGTTAAACCAAAAGAGACTGAAATTTTTTAAAAATTACCTTAATTCTCAAAAAATACAATCCTTGATAGCACATATCTCTTTTCCCCCTGGAGAGATGGGAGATATATTACAAAATGTAGTATACAGGGGCAGCTAGGTGGCGCAGTGGTTAGAGCACCAGCCCTGAAGTCAGGAGGACCTGAGTTCAAATTTGGTCTGAGACACTTCCTAGCTGTGTGACCCTGGGCAAGTCACTTAACCCCAATTGCCTCAGCCAAAAAGCAAAAAAAAAAAAAAAAAAGATGTAGTATACATATGCAGAATTAATCAGCTTTACTAATTGCTTTTTGTTGTTGTTAACAAGGGTGGATGTGATGCACTGGGGAAGTATATTGGGAAATTACTATAATATTGTTTAAAAATATACAAATATCAATTTTTTTAAATGAGGGTATAGTGAGACAGATTTATTAAGAGATTCTGAATGGTGTGTTGGACAAAGAAAAACTAAAGAATTGATTTCTGAGGCAAGCAGGCAGAAGGCACTGATAGAGATCAGTTTAACTCCACAATTCCACTCTCTGGGGAAGTCATCCAGTCAAAAATCCAAGTCAGGTCAGACTCCTGAGATCCACCCTCTGTGGGGCTTTCCAGCAGTCTCACCTTGCCATGTCCTGTCAGAAATCCTAGTTGTGTCCCTGAGCTTAAATTTTCCCTATAAAATCTACTTATGGGTCATTCCATAGCTGCTGCCCTCCTTTGGATTAGTCCATCACTATACTCAACCTCAAGGTGATTTTCTCCTTACCCCTTCCCCATGCCACATGGTATCTCCTCTAACTACATTAGGCTTTCCCACCCTTCTTCTCCTTACAGCTAACTAACTCTTTTAAGAGCCTGAGTCCCTTTCAGGATTTAGCCTGCCAGTTAAGAGAATGTCCCAACCTCATGGGGGGCTCCCTTCCCATTGAATTGTGAGTTCTACTGAAGAACTTGCCTTTCATATGCTCTCCCATTCTATTTCACATTTATCCATTGTATCCCTTTATTTTGTCTGTTCTCTTCCCTAAATAAATCTACCTTTTGTCAAAGAGAATGGCCATTGTGAATTCTTCACATGACTGAACCCCAACTTTTGGTGCCTACCATCACCTGATGTCTGTCTACATCACCCACATCATTATAGTGATTTCTTTAGGTAGCCTCCAAGATTGGATCTAATCCATGTAAAACCAGTAGTTGTTCCATAAACTCCTCCCAGATCATTTCTGCCCTAATAACACATGAATCAGGGTAGCTAAGAGATAATGAGACTTCCTTGCAGGAAGATTATTTGATGCTCTAGCATCTAGTTGTCTTGGTCTCATATGTATGTGTTGTTTTATTTTTCCCCTCCTTTCTAATTGTTTTTTTGAGACTATGACTGAACACGTACAAGCACCAAGGCCACTATGAACCTAGGAGGAGTTTTGTGCAGCTGTGGGAGGTTTGAGCCCTCACATAAAATTATTGATTTGTGAAGACTCTACAAACTGTGTATCATAGACATTGTTGTGAACTTCTTTGTGCAAAATGCTGGAGAAGGCATTCAAGACAAGGACAGCTATTTAACTAAATGGTCCTCAGACCTCAAAGAACTATCTAGAATTAAAAATGGAGAAAATTTTATCCAAAGGCACCCTAGTTTGATTGACAAAGAGAGCAAATATTTAATTGGTAAGATAATATAGGGCGAGGAAAAGTTCTCTGACTGGCTTTTCTGAATAAGAGAACAGTAAGATTTGGGGTTTGATTTGAAGGGCAAGGGCATGGACCTTGGAACCTCCTGGGAGATGAATTCCATTGCTAGTTAGTTAATTGTTGACATCCACTGTTGTGGGAGTGGTTCAAAGCCACCCTTTGTAGTTGGAACGGGCTCTGTTTGTATTTCTTCCAGAGGAAATTAAAAACTCAGTGAATTATAAATGTATTGGTCTTACTACTGGAGAAAATGAAAGTGCTAGGGAGAAGATATCTGCTCTCTAATTTATGAGAGAATTCTATCAATTTAGAAACTTTGGCCAAAAAATTAGCCCACTATCTGACTGCCTCAGGTCTCTCCCAATTCCAATCCATACCTCATTCAGTCACCAATTCAATTTTCCTAAAGGGCTGATCTAATCACCTCTGTCTTTCTCTCTTTTGTCCTCTCTCTCTGTCTTTCTCTCTTCCCCATGCCCCCCTCTATCTTTCACACACACACACACACACACACACACACACACAAACACACCAACTGAATAAACTTTACTGGCTCTCTATTATTTCCATGATCAAATACAAAATACTCCGACTTCCAAAGCTTTTCATAACCTAACCCTCTCCTACCTTTACACTCTTTTTTACAGTTTACTCCCTGCCATTTTGATCCAGTAACACTAATCTTCTTGCTGTTCACAAGGCACTCCATCTCTTGACTCTGGGATTTTTTTTCTATCTGACCCCTCATGCCTAGATTCTTTTCCTCTTCATCTCTCCTTGCTGACTGGTTTTCCTGTCTTCCTTTCAGTCCCAACTAAAATCCTCTCTTCTATAGGAAACCTTTCAACCTCTCTTAATTCTGGTGTCTTTCTTCTTATAATTATTTTGTCTATTTAATTATTTTGTTGGTACATATGTATTTACTTGTCTCTCTCATCAGACTGTGAATTCCTTGAAGGCAGGGATGATTTTTTGCCTCTTTTGTATCCCCAGTGCTTAGCACAGTGCCTCTTACATAGGGATACTTGATAAATGTTTATTGACTGACTAACTAATCTACATCTATATCTAATAAGTTTCACCAGTTGCATTTTTTGGATAGGATTTCTAAATTGATAGAATTCTCTCATAAGTTAGAGAGCAGAGATCCTCTCCTTAGCACTTTCATTTTCTCCAGCAATAGAAGCAATCCATTTATAATTCACCCAGTTTTCAATTTCCCCTAGAAGAAATACAAACAGAGCAGATTGCAGGTACAAAGACTCTTGGACATCTTATACTAGATATCCTGTAGACATATCAAACTCAACATGACCAAAAAGAAACTCATTATCTTCCCATAAACAATTCCTTCCTAATTATCTGTGTCTGCAATTTCAGTGGCAACCTTGACTCCTCACTCTATCTGTTGTCAGATTTTGCCATTTTTTTGCATTCCCAACATTTCATTTATAGATAGCCTCTACTCACTACTCCAACAACCACCATCCCAGTACAACCTTCATTACTTCTTGCATGGACTATTACAATAGTCCTCTAATTGATCTCTGCCTCAAGTCTCTCTCCATTCCAATCCGTTTTCCGCACAACTACCAAAGTTATTTTCCTAAGAGGGGTGGAGAGGGTTTGACCATTTCAATATCCCATTTAATAAACTCCGTCAATTCCCTATTATTTCAAGGATCAAATATAAAGTTCTATGTTTGGTATTTTTACCAACTAGCCCCTCCTTATCATCCAGACTTATATTTTACTCTGTTCCACATGCCCTAAAATCATCAACACTGACCTTCTTGCTATTACTGATGCACCACCTCCCATTGCTGTATCTTTCCACTGGTTTGTCCACCATGTCTAGGATGTTCCTTTCACCTCTCCCTGATGGATTCCCTGGCTTCCTTCAAGTTTCAGTTCAAACCCTGTCCTCTGTAATACTTGAGTTTACAGCACTTCATTACAGGGAATTAAAACTATCATAAAAAGAATTTGCATTGATTCGCTTTAAATGTAACAGAAACCTTTTGTTTAAAAATGTGTACTAGAATCCACCATCTGCAGATGTTGATACAAGAAAGTCACTAAGAATAATATATAGGCTGTACAGAATGATTTATTGAACTGGTTGGTTTGTTTAAATAAATAAATAAATGGCTAATCTGATTTATGGTTCTAATTTTGTTTGGCCCTAGCACTTATTTGCCTCTTGTACAATGGAATTACCATGAACAATAAACTTCTGACATTAGAGGATTATATTTGATACTTAATTACAGCATCTTCAAATATATAATGATCTCAAAATATTGTCACTCATACTTTAGTAGATATTTAAATATGGCATGGTTTAAAAATAAGAATGAAATAGTTAATATCATTCATGCACTCTAAAACAGAATGTGAATCTACAAATATGATTGGGAAGTGGAAGAGAGAAACTAATTTAAATTTTTTGCTACTTTGAAACCTTAAAATAGTTGTAAAAATACTTTCAAGAGAACAAACCTTCCTCTTTCTCAAGGGAGACATAGAGATTTATAAGTTGACTGTAGGTTTTTCTTATGTAAAATTTGTAGTTTTTTTTGTTGGGGTTGGGATTTTAAAAAACAAAAGCTATGCATAAATCTCAAAGAAAAGAAATAGGATTGGGGTATCTTCCCCCTAACTTTAGACAACAAGATATTCTGGGAAATCTAGGTATATGGCACCACAGAGGACAAACCCACAAAAATAAGAATTCAAGAATAGAGCTATATTTGCTCTATTAAATTATATGTCTCCACATTCCCTTTACTTTACCCTTCTTTGTTATTTACTGAACCCTATAGTCCAAAGGCCCAGCAAAAAGAATCATAGAATCTCAAATCAATCAAATTAGAAGGGACTGTAAACATCATATAATACAATTTTCTCATTTTATGAAGTTAGACATTGAAAGTTGTGTGTTTGCTCCCTAACCTCTTAACTAAGAATACTGGGTTTGGGGTTCTTTTGTAGGCTTTATGTTTCATGATACTTCTCCTGTGCCTCTTCACCAAAAAACTCATTTCTTTTCAGATTTTAGTGGAAAATCATCCTATCCCTACCCTCCCAACTAATTTATCTCAATTCTTGTCTCCCTCTACTATTATTTATTACTTATCTCTGAAACTCTTTATTGAGTATAAACTGTTTAGGGAGATTGTTGGCATGAAAGATGATCCACCAAATGAAGTTGTATAGTGTAATACATAAATACTTAATTCCTCTATTTATTTCTTATCATTATTTCTTATGTCCCACTAGACGCATACCAGGCATCTTTGAAATAGGTAAAATTGACCCAAACAAAACAAGTCTCTTCTCAAAGAAACTTGAAAAAGATAAATTAACACTACCATGTGAATTGGCACATACCTACTTCCTATACATACAAAGAATAAAAGAAATAAGAAAATATAATAAATGAAAATGAAATATGATTTTGTATAGCTTTTCTACTATTGTATTAGGTTTGGGGGAAGAGAAAAACTTGTGATTTATAACTCATGATGTCTCTTGCTGTAGTAGAAAAAGTATTGAACTTTAAATCAAAAGTCAGGATCACATCCAAACCCCAAAACTTCTGGGGTGAGTGACCATGGAATAGTCAATTCATCCCCTGGACATTTCTCATCTATAAAATGAGAAAGTCGGACTAGAAAGATTTTTGGGGGGTCCTTTCTATTTCTAACATAGGATTCTATCTACAATTATATAACATAATTTCTTTCTTTAATGCATTGGCCTCAAGAGCATGAATGCATGGCACAATGGAGAGAAAGTTAGATTTGCTATCAGAGAACCTAGGTTCAAAAATGCCCCTTACTACTTGTGTGATTTTCCACAAGTCTCTCAACTCCTCTGAAATCCATTTCCACATCTATAAACTGAGGGATTTGGACAGGATAGTCTTTAAAGTCCAGTTCTCAATCTTCTAAGAATCTTCTGAATAGAATTTGGAGAGGCTTGCAGTTGGAATTTGGGATTCCCAAAAAAATTTGCAAGGGTCCCCAACTCAGACCTCTGTTTCCAGGAACACATGCTTATAGGTAAGCAGAGGGTAAGAGACATTGGGTTCTCTTCTTACACTCCATGCATAACAAGGGTTATTTAGTAGTAGTTTATTAAGTAGTAGAAAGGAAAGAGCCAGAGGTAGGGGAAGAAAGAAGGAAATAAAGGAAAAACAAATCTTAATCAGCAGAAAGACTAGACAAAGAAGAGTATCTAGGGAAGCAATGATGTCAGTAAAAGTCAGTCAGGACTAAGAATGGGCAGAGCTTTATACCTGCCATTATCACTAGATGATATCTGTGTTCCCATTCAATTATTAGATCAATAAAAACTTAAGAGCCTACTATATGTACAAGTAAAAAAAAAAAAGTGAAACAATCTTCACTTGCAATGAACTTACATTTCAAGTTTAAACATTATTTTGTAAGCTTCCAGGAGTCATTAAATTTCTTTCCCTCCTTTCTAGAAAACTTCCTGCTTCTCTTTCAGGAGGCCTTAAATTAAATCCAGTCACAACATGGCCACCCTTTCTCATTCCCTTGAGGAAGAGGGAATGCTACTTCCCTATACCCTTGAGAGGGCTGCTGAAAAGCCAGAAAAGGGGGCTTCAGAATAATATTTGCACTTGTCCCCTGTAGCCATGCAAATTATCTTTTTTTTATAACACTTCTCAATCTAATTGACATTTACAATAAAGCCCTGGCTGTAGGAATCTATCTTCTCTTAAAAAGTCATCCCACATCATCCTTTCCTGAAAGGGCCTTTCAGTCCAAACCCCAAAGGCTGTGGATATGTTACCTATCAAAGAGAATAAATTAACTATCGAACCCTACACTGGCAGTCAATGGAGCACATTAAACCCACACACACACACACAAAAATACACTGCCTGGGAAATCTGATAGAGTTCATAATAAAATAAATTAAATTGTCACCTTGAACTGAAAAAATAATTATTCTTCAACTAAACATCACAGACCAGGTGCATCCATTTTGGACAACCAAAGACAAAGAGTGTAAAATAGAAGCTATAACTTCTTTTTAGAAATTAAAAACTTAAGGGGAAATTGGGGACATAATAAATCATGTATCAGTGCAACCAACTTTAAAAAAAAATTTTCCATAATTTTCATTGTTTTCTTAATTTTAGTCCTATAGCCCCCCCTCAAAAAAAGTTATAAAACATTTATTTGAAGTGCTTTCCCAAAATGACTGAGTTTATATCAGTTGAGAAAATATTCAAGTGAAGATACTGTGTAAAACCAAGAAACAGTTTAAGGGAACAAATCACCTCCATAATAGAACAAACATAAATTAACCTTTGGAGATATTATAGTCAGCGTGGTTTAAAATAGTATTTCCTGATTTCAAGTACATAGCTAGGCAGGCAAAAGAAGAGAATAAGCTTTTACTAGTTCACAAAGTTTTTAAGCATCAATAATTTTTACCTATTGCCTAATTATCTATTAACTAATTCTTTTCTCTATTCTGTTTCTCTGTATCTCTGACTCTCTGCTCTTAGAATTCTAGGACCTATTTGGAGTCACCAATAAGGCTGCCCTATAAAAAGCTAAAGGTAGATTCCAAAGAACTTAGATATTTTATCATTCCACAGCACAGTATATTTAGGAAGCTTTTTTAAAATTACTTTCTTTCCATAAATCTTTCCCTTTAGTGTCTCAAAAATGAAGCGTTCACATATTCTCCACAAAAGTAAACCAAGTGTTCCAGTATTTTTCAGCACCCTCACGGATAGTCTTATAGATTATTTTATCATAACATCCAACTGAGAAAAAAGGGGCAGGGGGGAGAATATCCAGGATTCTCCTCTTTCTTAAAGTTCTCATTTCAAAAGCTCAGTTTCTGAAGGTTGAACTAACTTTCTCCTCTATTTTAGAGACTTCACCCAAACTTATGAGGATCTAATTTAAGGTGAATTCCTACCCATTGTTCTACTCTGGTCTGGATGCAGATAATTTCTTTGATTAGATTGCTTAGGCTGAAGTTAATTTAGAAGTAAATGACAGAATCAAAGTCCATTAGAATAGCCCCACCCCCTTATTGCAATATTCATCCTCTCTCATTTCTTGTTAGCCAATCAGAGTCAAATGCGACAATCTGAAACACCCACTTTTTCAAGAGTATATAAGCCTTAAGTCTGCCACCATGACCTTTTTTATTAAAATGACAGCATTGTTAATAAAATGACTAATCACCCAGAAATTATGTCTTTTGAAAGTTTTAAAGGTCATACCACCACATGAAGAGTCCCATCTTAAACCTTTATTTCCAGGAATATATTCAACTTGGAGGCAGAGCATAAAAAATACTGGGTTCTTTCTTTCACTTCCAAGCACTTCAAGAGTTGATAACTTAAACCTCACTATACCTCAAGATTGCCCTCCAAATTCTAGAACTCTGAAATTCTACTACATGACCACAATTTTTTATCTTTCTATCTCTTAACAGTCAACTTATTCTTTTTTTTTCCTGAGGTGATTGGGGTTAAGTGACTTGCTCAGGGTCACACAGCTAGGAAGTGTCTGAGACCAGATTTGAACTCAGGTCCTCCTGACTTCAGGGTTGGTACTCTATCCACTGTGCCACCTAGCTGCTCCCAGTTAACTTATTCTTTACAGTATTTGGAATAGTTGAGAAATAATGCTATTTACCAAGAATGTAAATACCAATATGGTAATCCATAAACCAAAAGATGGAAAGAGAATGGGAAGCATTTTGGAGAAAATAAAATGAAAACTATGGATATCAGTTCACTACCATGCATCACCAATTTGAATGGAAGCAAGATCTAGATGGGATTTCAATCATCTGTACTTCTTCTAAAAGTCTTATCTTCCTATCTTCTTAACTTATTTTGCTGAATGATTTTATTTTTCAAAAGGCAGAGAGAGCAATAACAGCTTGTGCTATTGTGTACTTGATTCTAATCAATAACCAAAAACAATTGAAATGAAAATGATGAGAACCTTGAGAGAAAGTGAAAATTTCATCTTAAAACTCATGATAAAATCAAAAATTTATAACTGAGTGGAACCTTAGAAGCCATCTAGTCTAACTCCCTTAGTTTGCAGATTATGAAACTTGGAAAATTTGCCAATTATCGAGGGTCACATAATAATTATTGGAGATGGAATTTGAACCAAATCCCTAGAAGCCATCTAATTTCAATTGTCTCGTTTTATAAATAAGGAAATTGAGGGCTTGGGAGGATAAGAAGTTTGCTTAAAGTCCTATGGATACTCAACATCAGAGGCAGTATTTGAGCCCAGGTCCTCTGACTTGACAGTATTTCCGTTCTATCCTTAATAGCAAAGGTAGAGAATACTAACCATAGCTGCATGTGTATCTTAGGATTCAAGTAAGTGAATTTCAAAAAGTTTAGAAATAAGATAATATTATCTCATGGCTCAAAACTAAAAAAGGAAGATAGCTCAAGAGGGAAAAAGAGAGCCACAAAAGACAAAATTCTGACCATATAACCACAGTCCAGTCCAACAAGAAAGAAAAGTAGAAATCTAAAGAAATCGATGTGAATTCTCAAACCAACTCAGAGTTTAAAAAGAATGTCTACAAAAGATAGAAGGAGGAGCACATAACAGCAAATGAAT
Organism: Myrmecobius fasciatus; assembly: GCA_023553655.1. Classification (NCBI taxonomy): domain Eukaryota; kingdom Metazoa; phylum Chordata; class Mammalia; order Dasyuromorphia; family Myrmecobiidae; genus Myrmecobius; species Myrmecobius fasciatus. Next base: position 647 of record JAJPUD010009208.1, on the reverse strand, counting down.
ACAAAACAGGCTTGTGAACCTTATGAGTGTTAGGAAGACTTAAAGTTCAAAAAGAAATGAGGGAGGCATATAAAAATGCTAAAGATAACAAAAACAAGTTTGTTTTACTAAATTTTATTTTTTATTATGAACTTAAACCTCAATAGAAAGCACATTTCCAGAAAAAAAGTGTCATACCAAAAGTGAGGTTCTTGTACATATAGACTTTATTTTTAAAAGTACATATTAAATATAGCAACTTAGTCCTGCTTTTCTATGCTATCTTCTGAACTTCCTTCTGCTCTCTTCTGTGTATTAAAAAAAAATTAAGACTATGTTCAGAAAGAGATGAATAGTAAAGAGATATGTCCCTCTACTCAAAATAGAAAATGTAATGTTTATTAACTATTGACAGAGAGAACAACGTACTATTCAATTCCTACTTTGCTTTCATCTTATCTTTCAAGGAGAAAATCTTCAAAATGGAAAGTACTGAACAAATAGTGTCCCAAAAATCTTAGTGAACTTTTAAGCTTTAATGGCTTTGGGGACATCCTATATAGTTAAGAGAGAATTGAAGTCAGGGTAAAAGTTGCCATGGTGTCTTAGACCATGGAGACTGTTGAAATTGCTCTATCTTTTGTACATAATTATTATTTTGGAAAGGT